>WBMW01005215.1:30974-50285 GCA_013396635.1 Penelope pileata | reverse complement strand
TGTGTTGGGGGCCCCAGAACTGGACACAATACTCCAGGTGAGGTCTCACGAGAGCAGAGTAGAGGGGCAGAATCACCTCCCTCGACCTGCTGGCCACGCTTCTCTTGATGCAGCCCAGGATGCGGTTGGCCTTCTGGGCTGCAAGCGCACACTGCCGGCTCATAATAACAATAGGTTGAAAACATTATATGGAGAGGAGAAGTATGTATTTTTAAAAGTTATTATACAAGGACTATGTCCTGTTTTCCCACTCTGTTGATGTTATTTGTTCTCCTAGGTGATGTACATTGTAGGCATAGATTGTCCTGCACACTGGGCACTACAGGAATAGAATGAATAACAGTGAAATGGACCAATATATCAATAACAGCTCTATTTTAGTGTAATCTTACCAGCTGTTAAGATAGAATTTGAAAAAGCACCTGATATTTGGCATGTGATATTCTATAGTTCAGATACTTCAGTTCTCTTGGCAGCTCAGTTTTGGTCTTGGCTAGAAATGTTGAAACAAAAACTACGAAGTTGATGCAGCACTACAGTTCAACAACCTGTTCACAATCTACATGGGAGTTATTACTCCCGTGACAAAACAGCAGAATCCTGTCTGACAACCATAACTAGATGATAGTATGTGTTTTTGAAGAACATTGAGTTTGCTTCTGTCAATTACTACCAGAATCAGTCTTCTCTTCACAGGGTGGATTGGTGCTTGTCAAGTTTTTTACTTTATCTTGTTATGTGCTCAAAGAAGTTATGGTTAATTTATGTTTTGTCTCCTCTTTTGTCTCATTTTACTTCCAGAAGATAATCCTGCATTTTCAAACTTTCTTTAACCAGCGTATAAATGCTACTTGCCTAAAATGCACCCAGACATATCATCCAAAGAATTTGCTTCTAACCTGGCCTCTACTAACAGTTTTATGTACGCAGTAAATATCTACTTGTACATACTCTCTGTACTGTTTCCTCGCATTTATGGCACTTCTTCAAAAAGCATGATGGTGCTTGAAGAGAACAAGAGCCTTAATCAAGTCATCTCTTACACCACTGAGGTCTCCAAGCCTCCTCAACGCAGATTTGTCAGCCTCTGTTGGGAGTCCAGGATTTATGCTGGGATTCAGGGAGCCACCGCACACTGGTCTTTTCTGCAGTGTAGGTTGGGCTGTGTGTTGGGAACCATAGAAATATCTTGAAAGGAAGAACGAGAAACTTTGCTGGAACTGGCTCTGTTAAATATGTGGGGACTTCATTCTGTGTGCTTATCACTAAGAAGTAAAGAAATATCACAGAACAAAAAGAGGTGAAAGTTAAGTGTAGAATGTTAAGTATAGAATGTTAAGTATAGGAATGTGGAAATTGATTATCAAGTCTCAGTTATCCAGCAATATAAATATGTGGGATATAAGTGGTAACGATGCATTGGATATTAAGATTCATTAGTATCAATGAAATAAGGCTAACTAATGCTAGTAGACAATGTGATCAAAATTTGAGAAAATAAAAAAGGGGAAAAACTAACAAAGTGTTCTTAATTCACTATTAAAAGCAATATATAATGTGAATAATGCATAATTTCTAATGCTTTCATAAACATTTTACTAGACTTCTGCAATTGCAGAAGTTGCAGTCCTTGTACCTGGCTTTGCTGAAAATATTCAGGGAAGTTACTAAACCACCTCTGCTATTGTTTATCTAATTCATAATGGATTAGTTCCTTTTTTGTGGATGAAACACTTTCATCGAAAGATGTTTCTAGCATGATGGGTTGTGTTTCACAAGAATTATTTAAAGCATGGTCTTCTAATTTCATGAAAGAGTTTCAGGCTGTAAATACTTAGTGAGTAGAGGCATCTCCTTGCAGTTGCTGATTAGATGTCTTAGAGGCAGAGAAGATACTCCTACCTTCAGCGTGTCCTATTAACTAGCTCTAAACAGCTGCACACTTAGCATGCTGGCTGTACTTCAGCATACTAACATTGTCATCCCAGTCTGAGGTACCTGACTTAATGCGCTAGCAATTCACATGACTGGAAGGCTAACTATTATTTCTTCAAAATATACACCATTTTAGTAATTAGACCTTTGTGGGGGAAGAAACAAGTAACTGTCATGCAGAGAAATTCAAAAGACTTGGAAAAACAAAAACTGGAAGAGATAATCTGTGTGTGCTTTGCAGTGCTGCATAGGAATGCAAAAATCTGTAAACACAGGCTTAAAAACAATCAGAGAGGATATACTGGGAAAGCTTAATTTTTCATTGATAGGAGAGATCAGAATGAGTGAAGGTATGACTGGTATAAGTTGCTATCGGAACTGTGGAAAATAAATGGTTTGGGAATGGCAAGACAGGAACGGACAGATGTGGGGATGATGATTTTTTGCGTCTTTGTAAGCAGAGTATCATACCATGAATTCCCAGTGACTTAAATGACTTGTTCCTGAAGAAACATTCTTTACTGTCGCTGAAATATCTAGCATTTGAATGAGCTTTATAGATTATACAGGCTATCACATTCCTGAAACATTATATAGATCCCATTTTGTTGCAGCAATTTGAAAAAGAAGTTGTATCATTTAGAATCTCTCCCTGAAGCTTTCTTTTTTAACTTACCAGTTATTCTATGTTGACTGTCCAGTGTGAGATCTGGAACTCGGAGCTAGGTGATAAAGCTCCCTAATCTTTACATAGAAAAAAGAACTCAACTCTGATATTCTACCATATGTATTAGTACTTTAACTGATTGAATCAGAGCTGGAATGTTTTGTAAAAACAAAGCAAATTAAAAAAAAAAAATCACAACCCTTCTATTTCCACTCATTACTGCTATTATTACTGAAATTAAAAATGAAAAACAGAGGTTGCATTCTCTATTTAGTCCTACCACATATTTTATATGTTAGAAAATATTAAATAAAACTTTTCAAAGGATGCAGGAAATCAAGAACTTAATTTGTAGATTTTAGTTGAGTTTGGGCATAATCTTCTGAATCCTGTCAGAGCTTAAATGTTTGTGCATGGTACTGAAGAGCTGTATGGTAGATGACTGTTGCGACTATGGCATTTTGGAAGTCACTCAGCATGCAAATCAGCAGGGGTGAAAGCATTACATCTTAGAATACATTTTAGAATTTGTCTGATTTAAGTCGGTTATATCTTATATTACCTGGTTAGATTCTTTATTAAATCTGACTTTTGATATTTTATAATTGCTTACAATCTTACAAGATCAGACCTTACTATTTATTCTTAGACAAAGACATGGCCATACACTGAAGTTGCTTTTACTATAATGTCTTATCAAATGGATTTAAGTTATTTCTCAGTGCAAGCTTCCCTATTAATTTCTTTCTAGTAAAAAGATTTTCTGGCAGAAGAGGCTGCTTCTCAGTTTTCAGATGCATCATCTTCCTGGGCTCATTGCTTTCAGTTTTCTAATGTTATTCTTCCTATTTAAATTACAATAGATAAAAAATTCACAGCAAATATAAACAATCACTTATGAAAGCAGCCAAGTAGCTGCAGTGCTTCTTTTTCTACTCCAACATACAGCTGAAGAGGGCATTCAGGGTAGATTGTAGAGCTGCCATAGTAAAGACCTGTTTTGGTGCATTGAGCATAATATTGAAGTTGCCCATCTGATTTCAAAGGATTAATTTCATTCGTTTAGATGAGTCTACAAATACAATCTGTAGACAGCTATTTTCAATCTTTACAAGAAAGATTTCAAAGATGAAAGAACATTTGTCAGCTATCTCTCTCTTGCCTCATCCCAAAGTCCTCTGTAGTTTTCTTTCTGCTCTTACCAGTGTACAGAAAAATCTCATTGCTAGAATTTGATGTTTAGAGAGGAGACAGAGGAGTCCTGAAAAGTCACTTTATTCAAGTAAAGGGAGAGTCTACTGGGGCATTTCTCTGTAGGGTCTCTCAAATTGTCCGAGTTTGCAGCCTCTTTTTATCTCTGTACCCTGACACTATAGTGAGAACTCCCCTTTCCCCACTGGCTGAGATACTTGGAGTTACATTCTTCTTGGGTCACCTATCACGTGCTCATCACCTGCTCATCACCTGCTAATAGATACCCCTTTCATGAGCAAGCAAGATTTTGCAAGCAATCTCCTAATAAATGTATCCTGTTTTTGCCTAATTCAAGATATATTTGCGCCCTGTTTGACTAAGTCTATATCTCTTTGTTCTATCAAGCACGGAAGATTTCATAAGCATTTGCCAAGTAAGCGCATCCTACGGTATGTCTACAAGATAAGTTTGTTTTACTAGATCATTATGACTTAGATTAGTTGTTCTTCTCAGTCTCCATTCATCAGCTCAGCTTGTTTTGCAAGGACACCTTATCCCCCTTTCGTTCATCTCACCAGCACCAGTGACACACGCACACCAAAGGTTTTCTTTTGACTACCAACTCTGTCTACTGTTAGAAGTAAGCTGGTAAGTAAGTGTGGATTTGTACCCTATGGTTATCATCAAAAATTAGCACTGTGAAATAATGATTCTTCTTTGAAAGATTCATAAAAAAGAGAAGAAAATACCTTTTTTATAGACAAAGTATTAATAATGTCTCAAATTTTGTGGCATTTTGTGGCACGAAAGCCACAATTATCTAAGTTTATTTCATTGTGATATTTATCCTACATTGTGTGTAATAAAGGAATAAGGAAGAATATAGAAAAAAGTGCTCAATTTTTTACTGAAATATGAAAGTGGTTGGAAGGGATGGTTATCTTCTGTCAAAGAACCAAATATACTCTATAGCACAGTGGCTACCATGGGATGTACTGTAATCTTTTTGTCTTCTGCTGTTGTAAGAAGAGGACATTGATAGCATTGACATAATTCTTTGAGCTCAGTGTCTAAATTGACGTAAGGGAGGAAAACCCTTATTTATTGAACTTATTAAAGTTTTAATTTTCTGTAGAACTGTTAATTTTAAGGATCCACACATGAAAAAAATCTTCAAATCCTTTAGTAAAATCTTTAGTGTGTCTGGTTTTAGTTTGCTTTCAAAAATATTTCTATTTTACTGTTACTATGTAGTTTTAGCAGATTTACTTCAAGGAAGCTGTATTTGTTTGTTTTGGGAAATTTTCTCAAGCAAATGTCCAGGATCTCTATCAAGTCAGTGGAGATTAGATGCTCATTTATGAGAAGAGATGAGATTTGCTTACTTCAAGTATTTAAAGCACAATGATTGTGTGTGAAATTATGTATGATTGGTCCTTTCTTTAGAAAGATTAAATGGTCAGGAACTTGTAATTGCTTAATAGGGGTCCAGGTTTGGTAGACTGAGCCCAAATTTTGTGGAAATGTAGTCATGAATCACTACTATGTTTAATACAATCTTATGTTTGTCTTCATAGAACAGATTATCTATCTAATATTTGTATGAAACAAGTTAATTGCATTGGGAAGAATTAAACCTTTGTAGTGTCCTGTATGGGAAAAAAAAAAGTCATTCTATCATGAGACTCTAGGAATTCATTGTGCAAATTCAGTCTTGTTCTAAAGAGGTTCAATCACATTTGTGGAACTGAAAAAAAAAAGACTCCTAGATTTACTGATGTTCCTTGCTACCACTGTCTTTTCCTTTATAGTCGAACATAAAAATGTTAACTTTCTCCCTTTGTTTTATGGGAAGGATATGTAGTGACACTATCACAAAGGAAACATACTTGTGCTTCTTTGTGATATATGGTTGGGAAGCTCAGTAACTCGTCTGTCAGATCATTGAACAGAGTATTAGGGCAGTCTATTCTGTGAGAGATAAAGGCATGAATGAGCTTCTCTGTATTCCACAGAAGAGAGATGTTTTAAATCCCAAAGTGTCCTGTATGGGATAATGGATATAATAATAATTATATAATGATAATGAACATACCAGTGTTCAGAGGATGTACAGCAGTCAAAAAGTGCTCTGGTGCGTAAAACAACACCTGGACATCAAAACCCCCATGTGGCACAGATAGACACTTCCCTTGGAGAAGAGGGAGTAGGAAGGACTTGGCAGCAGGCTGATCACTGATTTGCGTGCCCTCCAAAAAGCTCAGTGTAGCGTAATAACCACACAGACTCTGAGGTGGGTTCAGAGATTACTTCTTCATCTTTATTCTGTTCTGTTCTCCTTTATTCTACATTCTGTTCTGTTCTGCATTGTGTTCTGTTCTGTTCTACCTTATTGAAAAGCTAGCTGGCCTTTATAGGCCTTTCTGGCTGATGCAACAACATGCAAAACTGCTAACTCTACAAAACAATACTCTTCTACTCATAAATCATTGGCTATAACAATTCATCAACAGATTCATCAGCAACAAGACTTGAGCAGCTCCTTCAGCATTTTCCTTATCTTGAAGGGCAGAGACGTCCTTGTCTTGAGGACCACCGGATAAACATAGTCGTTATCGTACACAGGCAACAGTCCACACCTGGAGCTCTTGTTCCTCATTCCTTATGCTCCTTTACAGCTCCCAGGGCTTCCTTCCGATAAGTACAATGGTATCTTGATCCAGAGGCTGATCTTCATTCATGGAGTTTGCTGACTCTGCTTGTTGTAATCCCACATCTCAGCATTGAGGTAGCCTGTTAGAATTTATGCAAAACATAAGAATGGGAAATAGAAATGATAAGAATGGGAAATAGAAATGATTTATTGTTAAAAATTTATTTCCATTTTGCCTTGTTGAAAATGAATATGTTTCTCAGAAAATTATCATTATTAAAAGGGAGAAATATAGGAAAAAAGTGATGATCTTAAAAGCCTAGGGGCACATTTTCAACTGTTTACATTTTTAAAAAGAAATTAGTAACCAATTTGATAAGAATTCATGTTGGAAATTTTGTGAATTAAGAACATATTTGAAAAAAAATAATGAAAATCACCTGCATTTCATAAATTGTTACTATTTCAATAACTATTCTTAATTGTCTAATTCATTACTTTGAATATAAATCTCCTCTCTATCTTATACAGCAAGTAATGATGTCAAAATAGTGCCAAAATTTTGCTTTATTTAGAGAAATAAACATATTTCAGAATTTCTAACAACATTCTTTTCTGCATTTTGACAGCTGCAGTGCTTAAGCCCTTCTAAAAACCAAGTCTGACATTTAGTGAGTTTGTCATTTAGCTTTTAAATGAGCCCTGTTGCAAGTTATGGGCTGATGGTAGTTGTGGATCTCCTGTGAAATGGGGCTATTTAGTACAAGCCTCAAAAGCCTCAGTCTGCGCAGATTGCTCAGCTAAACCCATGTACAAACTGTGCTGTTTGTATATACTGCTCCCTCATGGCAACTCTATCTCAATTGCCAAATGGAAGTGCCAGGTAGTATTTTCAGAATGGGCTTTTCTCTCATAAAAAAAAAAAAAAAAAGAAAGAAAGAAAAAAAAGTCCAAGAAAAATTTTCACCAGCATTTAAAGCTGTACTCTAATTATTCCATCCAGATATTTAAAAGCTACCATGCATTGTAACATCGATTTTGCAAAACACAGCATATCAAATAAAAGAAGTGAAACAGGTTGGGGTAGTGAGCCTGGGGTAGGGGAAACATAGATGTGTAAAAAAGATATTTTCTTTCATTTTGAAAGACTGTGAGAAGCAATATTATTTCATATTATTAAAATATGCAAAAATAGATATAGTACATTCTACAGATCACAAAATGCATAGTTTTAATAGGGGTGCATTTATGCCATATTATAAATATGATTAAATTGATGAAATAGCGTACTCTATAATGAGGAGCAGTTAGGGAAAAAACAAAAACACAAAACTATAATCATACTGGTGTTGTAATCAATTATTCCATTAACATTTATGTAATTCCAAGATTAAGAGAAAAATTGAAAATATATAGTGTCATATTTTGAAATTAAGAAGCAAATATTTTGTGAATAGTGAAAAAGCAGATTGTTGACATCTGGGTTATGCCAGACAAGTAATATTTGTGATACAGACTTTTTTTTGAGAGAGCTTAGTCAAGTCTGAGAGGTATTATTAAAAATAATTAAAACTTAAACAGAACTGTAGAATAATATTCCAGAAGAGAATACTAGCAATAAAGACAGAATCAGAAACTTAAAATAAATCAGACAATTATATCAGGCACTTCCATTAAAAGCTTTCAGAGCTCAAGATAGAATTTTACCTTATATATTGTATCGCAAGGTCAGAAAAGTGTAGTATTTTGTCCTGTATTACAAAAGTGCTCTCCTTACTCATTTATGATAGGGAGTTATTTAAAATGACTTAGAAGTAAGTAAAGGACTTGGCTCTCTACATGCATTAAAGATAGCAGTAGTGTAGTGAAACAGGTTAGCCTTTTCTGTTACAGAGTAAAAAAGTGTTTATAATTAAGAAGGTTAAAATAATGCATAGATTGGACTAATTTTGCTGCATAATAATAAGGTTTTACTGTGTTCAAAGGCAAATGAGAGGCAGATTACGATCTGAGGTACGTACTTCTGTGTGTAGGGTTTTGAGCACCTTTATGTTCTCCCTGTACTGGGGAGGAAGAGGTGAGAAGAGTGGCAGCCAAGAGATGGGGGAAAAAGCTATACAGTGAAGAAAAAAGAAACAAACTCAAACCAACTCTTTATTGATATTTTAACAAGGGAAGTGGATTGTTTATTCAGACCATCCTTTAATACCTTATAAATGAGACCTTATAAATGAATAGGTTTGCATCATAGATACCTGATTCAGAATTTGCTTTCTCCTTGTGATTAAATTGACATCAAAGGCTCTGAATTGTTTGCTAAAAACCTGGCAATTTTGTCTTGATGGTGTAATAAATGCAGGGAAATAAAGGGAAATTCAAATAATTATAACCTCTTTAAGATACCGTTTAAAATTTTGTCACATGGTCACAATTAAACTATAATAGGACATGACAAGAACCATCTTTATTTTATTTTACTTTATTTAGAAGAAAGAAACTCAAATGGACCAGAATTCATGGTTTGATTTCAAGACCTATGTGACCTATAAGACAAAAAAGGTCAAATGAAATATCTCAGCAACTTGAAAAATGAGTGTGCTGATACAATAAAAAGTTCTCTAAAGATTATACAGTTATGTGAGATTTTGAGTTAAAAAATAGAGAAAAATTATTATAGAAAAAATAATTTTAATACCTACAAACAGCTGCCAGAGTGCCTCCCAAAAAACAGTGAACATAGCATTATTACTAGAGAACGTCATTGAGTAGTTCATTATCATTTTAACTTAGTAAATGCAAAAATAATAATAAAATTTTATTGTTAGTTTATAGTGGCAATATTGTAAAATCAATAAAATAATTTTAAAATGTCACTTTCTTGTTATTTTCTGCATTTGAAATACATTGCAAATGATAGCATTTATCTGCACAGAGATGCAGTAAACCTGAAAAGTCATCAGGTGCAAGCATTTGTAATTCTTTGGTAGACAGAAATTAAAATTGGTACTTAAGGAGAACAGAATAAGAATTCTCAAACACATTGTTTATTTTTTAATTTCTGATATTGAATATATTTTCATAAGCAGAGTCTGAGCAGTAGCATTAGGATCATATTAAAATAATTACAACCTCTTAACTTGTAAATGAAAATCTGTAAAGACAAGTTGTATTACACCATTATTCCCCATTATCTCTCCAATAGGTGTACAGTGTCATGTTCATAGAATGTTGTGGCTTTTTGAACCCAATATCTGGTTCTTTGTTTTAGCTACCAGTTGATTCTTTTTCTGGATTTGGTGGGTACCTTATTTGTTTGTAGTAAGTCTTTATAAATTATTTGGTATCACTATTACAGACCAGTGGGGCATATCTGTCCTCCCATTTTGAGGCAGCAGTGCGGAATGTACAATATTTTTCTTGTGCCATCACTGCAAATTTAAATACATCTCTGTACCACACATGGACAAACTATGAAATATGGTTGGAATTAAAGAAGTAGAAGTTCAGTTTTTGTTCATTTGGCTGTAGTTTATTTCTTGTTATTTGTGTTAGCCAGGGATTTCTAATTTAAGTTGCAGAATTTGACTCTTGAACAAAATAAAGGTTTAGATGATATGTAAATCAGGAGTATTCACTTTCAGCCTGGTGGAATTGCTAGTCTTTTGTATCTGGAGAAAAAGTAGATTGAGAGTCTATTTAGAGTGTTTTATAATTCCTAATCTTTTTGTATAAACTCATTTGCATCTTATCTCTATAAAAAAATCAGTTATTAGGGTTCATCGTCTCTCCTTTCATGTATGGTATTTCCCGTAGTTTCAAAGCAAAAACATTCACTAAAAAAAACTTGTATAGCATTCATGTTGTGCATTTTTAACAACTTTGTTATTCAAAAACACTGGAAAAAAATGTTTAAAAGTATTGCATTTTCCCTCAATTTTTTTCTTTTTCAGAAGGCTCAAACCTATCATGCATGTGTTAAAATTAGCCTAGGGCCTAGCAAATTTGGCAGAGAAATTGTTCAAACAGTATTTCACATCCACCTGCACTTTCCTGTTGTGAATTTTATTCCCATTGCTAAAAATACGCTTCCCATTAGCAGTGATTTAAGAGCTATCAGTGTATAATCAATGCAGCCTCCAACTCTGAGAGAAAAGAGGACAGTTAAAGAGCAGTGATTATGACCTCAATGTTGAGAGTGACTCTTCTCCTCCATGCAAAGCGAATCCTGCCAATAGCGAGCAGCGCTGAATCTTTGGTGAGTGCTTGGTGTATTCTTCAGCAACGATCTATTTGAAGAAATAAGTAGGGAAATCTTGGTAACGTGAAAGTAGCACAGACACCGATAGAGCTCATATAACAACATTTACTGAAAAGCTGGTTATTGCAATGGGAGATAGGGAAATCAGATAACAGTTTTCCTCTAAAAATAGGCTATCTAGTAAGTTGAAATTATTAATTCAGCCTGTATGTCATAAATCTGACTTTGCAAACTATTTCTCAGCTTATAAACAGTGATTAAAATGTGTTCAGGAAGAAATTCAGTTAGGTTTAGTAATAAAGGCAAGTGAGCAGCGTTCAAAGATGCAGTGTTTTTTTTGCATCCAATATGTTTTTTCTTGAGTGCACTGTTATGTATTGGTCACCTCCACATTCTAATTTCCTCTGTAATCTTAGGACCAATTTCTGCAAAACACAAGTGAATACCTGGACAATAACTGTTGCGCTCACTCAGATTTGCTAACATTTTGGAATACCACATACCAAAAGGAAATTATTTCATTCTCAGAAAATACTGGTGCTTAATTGTTTCTCAGTGTGGTTCGTTATTGCCAAGTGGGTTCAGCCCTTTTTGTTATTAGCAGTGCTATTTTTGCCCCAGCCACTTCCCAGCAAAGAACTTGAGAGTGCTGTTGTAATAAATAGGAATGCTCCCATTTTGATTTTGTTTGGTTTTCTGAGAAGGAGTTGCAGAATCAGCATCTCTTCAAGTGGCTTTAGCCCACATTTGTGATGCAAATAAGACAGGTTCCCCATTTGAAAAAAAAGTCTCACTTGGAGATTTCGCTATGCCCAGTGTTAAATCAACAAATTTTAGGCTGAAACTATCTCAGAAAACAAGTGAGAAAATTTTAATGTGTGATTGAGTGCTGGGCTAGGGGCAGAACCTTGCTATTGTGCTTAATGCTACAGAGAAGATGTACCTTAGCTGAAGCTGTTGAAACATCTGTGTGCATTTAATAGGTTGTTTGGATGCTACATCCTCCTGCTGTTAGGACTCCAGTTGCTGAATTTTTACATGATTTTGTCTTACTGAGGAGCAGTCACCTGCTGTAAAAATACATAGGGAATGATGAGCAGGTGACAAATGCAGGTGCTGAGCTATAGGGCGTTTGGACATTTGTGGTATTGCTTTCCCTTCATGTTCAGGATAGTATTGTGTGAGCCTGACTGAAAATACCAGCAGCTCTAAAACTGCCTCTTCTTAATCAGTTCTAAACATATTTTCTTAGCTAGATAATTTCCTGTCTACAAAAAAACAAAAACAAAAAACCAAAAAACAAAAAACTACGTGCACATACCGGAAGAATGAAAAAAAAGATAAAATAGAAGCTTTTAAACTGTGAACTGAAAAGGTGGTCTAAGGGATCTGTACAATACCTCAGCTAATTTATGGAACTTGTTTTAGAATACAGTGTCATTTAATTCATTTTAATTGCATACAAAATTACAAATTAATACAAAACCAATGAATGATCCCAAAGGCACCTAGTCTTTTGTTGCCTTTCTCCTCGCCTCTCTTTACTCAAGAAAGAATGAATGCTCTTAGTCTTTTACTGAATCATGTAGTAGACATGAAGCTGGTTTACTATCATAGCAGTTCTGTAGAACAATTCAAGTAACTAGCTATACATAGCAAATAAGGAAAAAAATCATCTTTGAAGAATCTGATCTGTGGGTATGTGTTTTCTTCAAGAGGAAGGTATGAATGAATTTGGACAGAATTCTCCCATGTTAAACTGCTGAGAATACTGGCATTAGGTGGGTGTCTTCAACTCAAGTGATCAAGAAAGCAGTTAGCAAACTGCTGCGCTAAACAAAATTGATGATGTGATAAGCAATTCCTTGTTTCATCAAATCTCTACTCTGCCCTGGTCAGGCCTCAGCTGGAGTACTGTATCCAGTTCTGGGCTCCCCTGTATAAGAAAGACAGGGACCTCCTGGAAAGAGTCCAGCGGAGGGCCACAAAGATGATAAAGGGCCTGGAGCATCTCCCCTATGAGGAGAGGCTCAGTAAGCTGGGTCTGTTCAGCCTGGAGAAAAGAAGGCTGAGAGGGGACCTGATCCATGTTTATAAGTATCTTAGTTGCGGGAGGCAAATGGAGGTGGGGAACCTCTTTTCGGTGGTCAGTGGGGACAGGACAAGGGGCAATGGCCTTAAGCTGGAGCACAGGAAGTTCCGCACCAACATGCGGAAGAACTTCTTCACAGTGTGGGTGACGGAGCACTGGAACAGGCTGCCCAGGGAGGTTGTGGAGTCTCCTTCCCTGGAGATATTCAAGACCCGCCTGGACGCCTACCTGTGCAACCTGCTGTAGGGAACCTGCTCTGGCAGGGGGGTTGGACTCGATGATCTCTTGAGGTCCCTTCCAACCCCTGCAATTCTGTGATTCTGTGATTCTGTGAAATACCTTCTTTTGAAGGTATTCCTCACAAACTCAGTTATTGAAACTAGAATGAAATAACTATTTTAGTATGCGATTAATATATTCTTTCCTATCAGTTTATGTCCTTGATGAAATTTCTTGCTGTTTTATTATTGCCTGAGTTACATTCTTGCAGCTAATGATTATTGCAAACTTTAAGAATATGAAATGGGACATCTTTTTGCTTGAATAGCACATCATGGGTTAACACTTGAAAATATTTGCTAACCTAGCAGTTGTAAATGCAAGTGTGTTTGAATGTTAAACAAAATGACAGTAAACAGATAACAGTAGTAATAACTGATGTTCCGATTTGTGCCTTTGTGTCAAGCCAGTTGTGTATTGATAGCTGCAAATTCTTTATTTGTTTTTATATATATTTATTTATTTTTCCTTTATGTACAGTTTGAGTATCTTCTCATATGATCAAATTAGGTATACCTACTTAAATTAGCTTTGTTGTGCAACTGCAGTAAGAAAAGAAAGAAATTTGTTATTATTTGACATTGAAGTTTTGTTGACTTTGGGACTGAGAATATGCTTAGAAAACACAAGAAAGAAAAACAATAATATAATAGCTTAGTAATGCAACATTCTTGCAAGCATCGACTTTCTGTGGTAGGACCCTTAAAAATTAGAAAAGCGATCTTGACCATGACAGGGAACTGTGTCTATCAATAGTTTTTCTTGTGAACAATGGCAAGAAACTTAAGCAGATTGTATGAGCTAGATTCTCCATTGAAACTCTAGAAAACTCTTGTTCCAACACCTGCAATCTTGGTAGGGATAGTAGAAAGCATTTTGGTAGAACAGATGGAAGTGTGCTAAAAAAATGTTTATCAAAAATGGAAGATTTTTTATAAACAGAGGATTTGGTAACTCCAAAATGCAATTGCTCAGAAGAGTTTTGTCTGATTGCTCAGATGGGCTATGCAGACACAACTTTATATTCCCTTTCCTCACACTAAATTGAGTTATTCTGAGTTTTCCTCTTATTTCACTACAAAACGTCAAAGGATTTTGGCTTCATGTTGATGCAGACTATGGCAATGTTTGAATCTCTAAATGTGGTATTGCTAGAAGATGAGTTTCCCACACAATTCTGATGTCTATAGGGAATAGGATGTATCTGAATAGTACAGTATGGTATCTGGATATATGGTAAATAGACAGTTATATACTTACACAGAAATGTGTTCTCAGACCATATTCATTTTTGCTAGCTATGTTAGAATGAGTTAGTACTTTATCTGTCACAGAAGATAATGTGCAACTTGGCATTGCAGTGAAGATTGATCCCAGCCATATTTTAGATTTAAATTTATATTTAATATATACACTTTTTTTCTAAGCAAGCTATCAAAAAGAGTCTTCTGAGTGCTTTATGAAAGTGAGAAGTAGTCAGTGCTATCTGATTTCTCTAATTACGACTCAGAAAGGAAAAAATTTATAGCTATCTGTACATATGATAAGGGCGATGCAACAAAACGTTATGATCAAAAAAATAGACAATAGAGAAAAGATAAAGTTAAAAGAAAGACCAGTATACTGTGAAACATCAACTTTCATGGAAGAATCACTATCATTAGAATTATAGTTCTGTAAATGTTATGAATAGACTTCTTTCAGCAAACATTCTTCAGATTTGTGAAATGGAGTATAACGGTGTAACACAATGTTAAGAGTAAGACACAAATCAGAACATCAGTTATGCACTATCAGTATTTATTACTACTGTTATCTGTTTACTATCATTTTGGTTTAATATTCAACACTATTAATGATGACTTTCAATTAATAATAATTATGACTTTCAATACTTTTAGTGGAAATTTTCAAATAGGTTATTTTGCCATTAAAACAGTTTTATAATCAAAAGAATATAATTATGAAACTTGTTCCCAGTGAGTTTGCAAATGTTTTAAGTATTATGGCAAGACAGTACAAATTTTCCAGTACAAATTTTCCATCACAGTGGAATGCAGAACTCTTCATAACTGACTGGGCAACAGGAGTGCATCTAATATTATCCACCAGAAATTCCACATATTGCCCAGTAGTCAAAGTAATCCATCCATTTAATAGTCTCCATTCGTTGCTGTCTGCTTTCACTTTAATAATAACAAGTTACAGCCTCTTCTAGTGCCTTTGAAATAAGTTACTTTCTTGGAGAAGTTTGTCGGTGTTGTCACTTTATTGTTTCCATAGACCTGCAGTTTCTTCCAAGCTCAAGTGGGAATTTAACCCACTTAGAATTCATCAGGTCTCTGCTGTCTTGCTATCTCCTTTTCTGTGATCCTAACAATCTAAATTGTTCCTGAGTATATCTTCATCTCTTATTTCAATTTTCCCATCATACTATATGCAAAAACTTGGAAATATCCCACAGATCAGTCAGTCCCATTTTTGTGTCCTCTAGTCTCCCATATATCCTTTCAGAAATTGGATCATTTCTGTACCTCTATGAAACATTGAAACCCTTTTACTTTCGAACCAATGCTTTCTGTTTTATGGTATCTTTCTTCCTGAAGTTATATTTTACTGTCTGAATTAGGATATGCATCTTAATTCTAAGATGTCTTGTTTCTGAATTCATGTTGTTTTTTATATCTGTTCTCCTTTTAACAGCTTAAACACCAGCCACTTATATTCACATATCAACATTCTGCAGATAGTAGAGTATATTTTCCCGTTTTCACATCCTTCTGTAATTTTTTATGCCATATCCTCACATATTGGTGCAATCTTATCATTCCTTCTGCACCACTTTAGTTCACATTCTCCTAACCTCTGGGATTTGCATGGAAAGAAACAAGAAGTCAGTAAGATTTAAAGCATAGATATAAACAAGCTGTTAGGTATTTGAGTGGGTAAGATATTCCAAATGCTACAAAATTAAACACCATCTCATGTTAAATCTGCTTAGAAATCTGTGTAGAAAAGGTGCTATTTCCACTTCAGGTGAGAATGTTCTATACTTAGTTTTATATCATCTTGGATTTTTGTATATTCCATTAAAATTAAATGTTTTGCTTCCTTATCTGGACCCAAAGATGTGCTTTTTTGAATCTTTTGTTCATTATGTTTAAAGTGGCTTATAATATTGTATTGATGTTTTTGATGACTTTACGCATTAACTCTTTAAAGAGGCACTTTAAAATTTCAAATGGATGCACTACTTTTGAGGTAAAAAATAGACTGGAATATCTTCTCTCAGCCATGACAGCAATAACTGTAAATCAGAGGGAGGTAAAAACGTTAGAATCTCGGTGCAATTGCAGACCATCTACTAATTGCAAAAGGAATCAGCTTTTTCCCCATAGTCAGGAGTTAGACAATTTGGTAGAGAAACCAGGACCTTTATGTTCAAATTGTGATAGTTCCCAATGGTGTAACAGTCTAATGGCTAGAGCACTTCTGAAGTAGCATTTGATCACTCTTAGACTGAGAGCGGTTGAATCCACATGTTCTGCCTCTGGCTTGTTCATTCTGGTTTCCTGCCTTTCTTGGTTTATTTTCTGAAAGAGAGAGAGGTGGAAAATGCTAGAGATGTGGGCTTTGAAGTCTCTGATGATGATAAGGGCTATCAGATCAGCCTTCTCTCCAAGTGAAGGATCTGGTCTGTGCAGGATGGGCAGTACCGCATCCACCAGGATAACAGCAGTATCATATTTCTTGACAGTCTGAACTCATCTGGCTCTTTAGGCTTCTCTGGGGGACATATGTAGATACTTTTTGCTTCATTTATGGTCACAGGAGAGCTCTCTGCAGGACATTAGTACAACAGCTCTTTAAAATAGCCCTTCATACCTGGCTACGGAACTTTCTTTGGAGTAATAAAATTATTTGGCCTAGAAAAGAAGGCCACTTCGGTTTCTGCCCAGGTCCAATGCTGAATTAATTTCAACACAGTGAAACTTATTGTATATTTTCTTTATAAAGACAAGGAATATATATTTGGATAATAAAACTGTACATATTTTATTTGAGCTAAAGACAGCACTGTTTAATAGATATAAATAAATAACCCTAAATTTCCTGTCCTGTTGTATGATACTTCTAATGCTTGTCTTGTGTTTTGAAACACCAGAGCTTCCCATATTCATCCAATACACGAACAAAAGGATTGCAACACAACAGAAAAAGGAAAAACAAGGGGCATTTGAGTTGTGATCAAAGTTATCAGGAAAATAGGTTATTTTGCCATTAAAACAGTTTTATAATCAAAAGAATATAATTATGAAACTTGTTCCCAGTGAGTTTGCAAATGTTTTAAGTATTATGACAAGACAGTTTCAAACTATTTTGTTTCTTTAAACATGCAGATAACTTACTACTGAATTCAGTGAATGATTTATTAAGCCTTGCTGAAGAAGCTGTAGTAGCACTTCGGTCATTGCAGGACTGAGAGCACTGCAATTCCCTAGAGCAGCCATGGCACAGAGTAGACTATAGATCTAGTCATTCTGATAATTCCAAAACTCACTGTGAACTAACAAAAAAGACTGTGCTTGAGGGGGAGACAGATTTTAACATCTGCTTAGCAAATATGAGACTACTAGAAACTTTTGTTCCTAAAGATAATATTTGTAAGAATATTTTAAGGTAGCAATGACAAATCAAGAAGAGTTATTCTTTTAGCTTGAGTGAAGGACCTTAGACTTTAAAAGATCAGGCACATAGCTGTAGATCAGACAACAGAGAGGCATGTAATAACAGTGTGATAACAGCAAAACAGCACATTGATTCCACAGACATGCATTTCTTAATTTGAAGTTGCAAAATTAACAGCAAATTTAACCAGAAATGGTTGTAAGGGAATACAATTGGAGGAGTATGGCTAAGGAAAGAGAAAAGATCTTTGGATGTCAAGAAAACTTCCTGCAGCTTTAATGACAGGACTGGGACTTTCTCTTCTGAGTACTAATAGCCTATATCCTCTCACTTGTTTCTTCACAGTATGTCAGTTCAGTTTTAGTTTATCCTTTTCCCTCTCATTCTTTTCTCTTTCCTTTTCCCTCTGAGAGGGAGCTGGACTCAGGTCTGTGAAACTTTGCCATTGTGCAGTTCACTTTTCTGTGTTGCACTTAAGCTGGAAAGGAATTTCTAAAGCTTAATGAAAGTGCTACATGGGGTTTTCATCACATGAGGTTTCATCATGTCCTCTAATGTCAGTGCAGATATCTTGGTAGCCCCATTAACCTTTCCAGTGAGTGTGTCCAGTTTCAAGTGCTATTGATTGATAGATCCATTTGTATAAGACTAAGACACAAGACAAAATTCAAAGGAAATAAATTACCATGAACTAAAGTGATGAGATAATGTATACGAAATTTAGTGCGCAGTCACTATTGAGCTTTTCTCAACTAAGTGATGATTTCTTCTTATAAATATAATCAAATTTGGATGGTTTGCATTTATTTAAGCAAAATAGATGGCCTGGTTAGACTACAAATGTAAAATGTACACTGTGATTCACTGTCAGATTTGTTACTAAGTATTTTATCAATCAGTGTTTTAACCCTTTATTTACAAAATACTCATTTGCTACTGGCAAATAAAGATTAAAAACTTGTAGGGCTGACTTCTCGCATCTTTATTGTGACTAGAATGCTTTTTATGTATATTACATGTTAAAGTCCTAGGGGAAAAAAAATCAAACACAAAAACATGAAACTCTTTCTAATTACAGGACTTAGTAGTAGTCAGAAGCAATCTTTGGCTATATATAGAATCATAGAATGGTTCAGGTTGGAAGGGACCTTAGAGATCATCTTGTTCCAACACCCCTGCCATGGGCAAGGACACTTCCCACTAGATCAGGTTGCTCAAAGCCCCATCCACCCTGGCTTTGAATACTTCCAGGGAGGGGGCATCCACAACTTCTCTGGGCAACCTGTTCCAGTGTCTCCCCACCCTCCCAGTGAAGAATTTCTTCCTTATATCTACTCTAAATTTACCCACTTTCAGTCTGTAGCCATTGCCCCTTGTCCTGTCATTATCTGTCCTTGTAAAAAGTCCTTCCCCAGCTTTCCTGTAGGCCCCCTTCAGGTACTGGAAGGCTGCTGTCAGGTCCCCCCACAGCCTTCTCTTCTCCAGGCTGAAGAGTCCTAACTCTCTCAGCCTGTCCTCGTAGGGGAGGTGCTCCAGCCCTCTGA
>WBMW01005215.1:0-20389 GCA_013396635.1 Penelope pileata | reverse complement strand
CTGGACTCTGCGCCGCTGATCACTACCTCTCAGCTTGGCCACTCAGCCAGTTCTCAATCCACCTCACCGTCCACTCATCTGTCTCGTACTTGCTCAACTTCATTATCAGGATGTTGTGGGAGACAGTATTGAAAGCCTTGCTGAAATCAAGGTAGACAACATCCACTCTTCTCCCCCCATCTACCCAGCCAGTGATGACATCACAAAAGGCTACCAGGTTGGTGCAGCATGATTTCCCCTTGGTGAATCCATGGTGACTGCTCCTGATAACCTTCTTCTCCTCCAATTGCTTGGAGGTGGCATCCAGAACAAGCTGTTCCATCACCTTTCTAGGGATGGAAGTGTGGCTGACTGGCCTGTAGTTTCCCGGATCTACCTTCTTGCGCTTTTTGAAGACTGGAGTGACATTGGCTATCCTCCAGTCTTCAGGCACCTTTCCCGTTCTCCAAGACCTGTCAAAGATGATAGAGAGTGGTTCAGCAATCAACTCTGCCAGCTCCCTCAGCAAATGTGGATGCATCCCTCGCTTTCACGGTCTGTATTTGTACTGAAAATTAAGATCAAGCGAGCTTTTGCCCTTCTGCTCCACGGGAGGATTATGGCCTCCCTGAGCTTGCCTTAGGACACCTCCATTACACTTTGATGGGTGTACCACCCCAGTCAACCTCCCCACCTGACGCTGACCCTGGAGCAGGTCACGCCCAGCACGTGCTGGGTGCTTGGTGCCAGAAGGAAGAAAATTATAAAAAATTCACATCTCAATGCAAAGTCATGTATGGATAACTCACATATCTAGCTTTGGTATTTAAATGTAAAATGTATTAGAAACCTAAAGTAACTAGAGCATCCCTGCTATGTGTTAAATATGTAATAAGATGAACAACAGGTGTGACACAAATCAATAGTATGCTCTTGGTTGCTAAGGCCTTATTTTGTGGTTGTAGACTTATATTTATTGACATCTGTCATTTATACTTATTTTTTAAACAAGGTATCTGGAAATATTTCTGTATGTCTAATGACAGCAGTGATTACAAAGCCATTTTACAAGTAATACTTGTAATAAGGACTTAAGCCAGTTTGAAACCCATGTATTTCTTTATTAACCATTGTTTGTCTCATTCTGAGATTGCCTGTACCATATTGGGATAGTGGTAATGAGAACAGCACAAAGGTTTCTTTGGTATGGATTTGAGTTGACAGCAGTATTCATGAGTAGCAAAAGCAAACGTGACCCAGTCCTGTCCTCAAGAGACTTAGTGTACTAAACTACCATTTTATCATCTGTACAGCATCAAATAACTGCATAAATTTCATCAGGAACATGGATTTCAGTTAAATATAATATAATGGCATGCGTATATAGGGTGAGTGCTGCTAGACAAATATTCTCTGTTAATATTTTGAATAGGGTTGTTGTGTGCTGTAACTGATATTAAATATGAATAAAATATATTTAATACATTTACTTTAAAGTGTAATAATAAAGTATTAATGCAGATATTGTAGGCGGCTTAATGAAAATGAAAATCTATATATGAATAGAGAAGAAAACTAATGAAATTGAGCTGCCAAGTAATCCATACAAATAACCATATAGATAAAATAACCATCATGATAAAAAGGAGTAGTGGTAATGCAAGAATTTCTAGACAAAGATACAAAAGGCAAACAACATTGATTTGAAACTTAAGAAAGCACATCCTGAATGTCTTATCAGAATAGGAAAGCAAGGTAGTAGTGGCACATAGCAGATACATTCATTGGGAGGGATTTAAGGCCAAAAGAAAAAATAGTGTGGGGAAAGGCATGAAGTATTTGCTAAACAACTGTTTTCTCCATAAAGAGCGGGGAGAGAAACGATTTATGAACTTCAGGTTCTGAAGCCAAGAATGATCCTGCATTTGAATTTTAAGTTCAAGATAATGAAGAAAACCATGTATGTACATGGTCTGATTCTAACGTTCCTCACATCGGTTGGAAAAGGTAAACAGTAAAATCCTTTGTAAAGTATAATTTCATGTAGGTGTTATTAACTGTTAGGAACCTTCAACATCTAATTGAGAGTAAAAACTATTCATGTCAGAGTTTATGTTGCTAGACAATCTCATATTTTGTGTACCCTAGCTGCTATCTATTTCTGTCTGGAAACCAGGTATATGCTTTAGAGAGCAGGAAAAAGGTTGGACAGCAGAAAATTAAAATTGAAGATGAAATAATATCATAATAATACTGTGAGTTACAATGAGAACTTGGAAATTACTTGGCAGAAGAGAGGTTTCTTGGCTTTACAGCTTTTTTTTGGCTGAAAACAATGTTTTAGAAGGTTGTATTATGACTGCAGTACACACAAGTATGGGTATATCTTTTCAGATTACCCTCACAATTTCCAGGCTGCCTATGGACTAGCTGTCCCTGCACTTTCTTTCCAAGACTATATATTTTTCTTTTTTTCTCCTATGTATTCGTCCATTTGGAGGATGTTCCACTGGTCTTCTACAACACTCCTGATTCACTGTTTTCAGTAACAGTTTGAAAACAGAGGACTTGTATCTTTTATACCCAGTCAGAAGATGAACATAAAAAGACTTTATATTGACTTATAGATTCGGAGGAAGAGCTCCCTAATTGCTACTGGTGTCTCTTGTAGTCAATGTGAGGGCACAAAGAAATATTTCAGGTGACCACAACTGAATTACCTATCTTTCACCCCCAAACTCTGATGTTAATCTTAAGAATGAACATTTCTTGAAAGACTTTTGGACTGTGCCATTATTTGAGATCAAACCTTTCATTGACTTGTGTTCCTGGAAACTATTTTTCATTTCTCACTTTTCCTTGTAAAGGTTGGGCTGCAAGATGATCTATTTATTCACTTGTTATTGTTATTCGTTATTTTTTTGTCTTTTTTTGGGAAAAATTTACTTCTCTCTCTAATGATGCCAGAGGTGTTTAAATTACTTCAGTTTTCCAACTCCCTTGCAGAGTATGAAAAACTTCAGTCCCCTCAAACCAGTCAAATCTTTGCGTGGAATAGTGAATGCAGAATGCATCTGTAAACTAGGGGAAGGGAAGAGCAGGTTGGTGTGTATAGTAATGAAACATTTGCATACTTACGTTTAAAAACAACACTAATACCTCTCCCCAAAACATGAAGATTTCTATCTATTCCATTAAAAAAAATAAAATCCAAATCACCCAAAGCAGTATTTATGAGGTGTGAAAAAAAAAGCAAGAAAAAAGGTCCTAATCACAGCCTTCAGCTTGTAAATCATTTCTAACAGCAGGAAGTGAGGGAGATCAGAACTGAGATGAGAACAGAACTAGTGCCGAAACTAAAGACAAAGAATGTATGCGTTTCCATTAAAACAAATTGTGGCTGAGATATAACCTCTATCTGCATGATACAAAGATTGCATTTGCTTCTTACATAGATCTTAAAAAACATGTTTGGTATACAAAGCATGCAGAAAACTTGATTGAAAACCTTCAAGGTGACAAATTCCATGAGAAGAGGGGTCCCCCGTGAGGCTGGTCCTGCTGGGCTGCTGGCGTAGAATTACTGTGATTCCCACTTTGGATGCTGCTCAGCTCTCCCAGCACTCACAGCGAGGTTTGCATCCAAAGAACTGAGCTCCTATTCATGTCTCTGGAACAGCAACATTGTTATATTGCTGCCTTCATGGTTTTCCCAATGCCAGGCCAGCAGAAAGCTACAGAACTGAATCAGAATTACATTTGGCTTCCTCAGTAATCCTGACAGAGTGGGCCCTGTCCCTTAAGCTGCACTTGAAGTATTGCTCATTTGTGCTCATGAAAAGGAGCAGGGAAAGAAAGTCAGCCCTCAAAGAGAGTACAGCATTGTATTCTGCACAAGCCTTGGGTGCAGGGAACTCATTTTAAGTTTTCCGTAATTTCTGCTTACTGCTTGCAAAGATGCTTAGACAATTTTTGGGCAAATACTTGGAAGTGTCTGAATTACTGTAAAATTCTCAGTACTAAATAGATAAAACCTCTAAAAATAGATAATGTGTAGCAGATGTAGTGCTCTTTGTAATCAGTATTTTTATAAATAGTTGTGTAAGAGTACAGCTGTAAAAATTGCCAGCCTGAGAAGTTATGTTAGAAGGTTGGGAGAAAAAAATATTTTTTTCATTTATACCATATCTTCATACATTTCTTTCTGGTTGTAAATTCATTATGAGCTTCTGAAGGATAGTTTTATATGTTTCACTGAAATGTCTGAGTTTTGATAACCTTTCTTAAGCCAATTTGCTGCAGAATTCTTAATTAAGGGGAACACACTGCCATTTATTTTCCTGCATTTTTGCAACTGTTTTAAAGAAATGTGGAAATCTTCCACAGGAAAAAAAGTCTGAAATACAAGTGTTCAACAGCTTCCTATGGAAGCTCTGAGGTTTTTTTTTTGTTTTGTTTTGTTTTTGTTTTTTGTTTTTGAATATGTGCAGCAAGCTATTCCCTTCCATGTTGACATACTACCTGCTATTCATGTCCTAATATATACAGATATTTCATAAAGGTCCAAGGTAACCATTCAAGGTGAAAGAAGGAACCTGCTTAATAGTGGCCAACAGCTTTTCCTACTTAAGTTAGAGAATGAAAAATATTGCACCCAGCTGAAACATCATATTAAATTGGTCTCAGGCAGGCTGTTTGTTCAGACTAAAATGTGATGAAACCAACACCCAAAACTATCTGGCTTGTCACAAATACGTGCAAAATCACTTTTTCATGTAATTTAATGTAGCTAAAATTTAAGGCATTTAAGTCTAACCTAGTCATCATGAACTACAGCTAGGTAATTCATTTCATCCTGAAATAGGTGTCTGGAATTGGCAAGATCAATCTCTGTATTTGTTTCCTTACATTGACTAATATCCTACTATCTTAGATTTGATACTTGATTTAAATTATATCAGAGTAACCATATTTTCAAATGACTAAATATTTCTCTAGTTAGGAAGTTTCAGTATATCTCTTAGGTAAGAAAGCTTTATTTGATTTTTGTTTTGCTGGCTATTATGTATGTGTGTGGGATAAAATTAATGCAATCTTCTGTCTCCTTTCAGCAGTGGTATTTGCTGTTTAGGGACATCTTAGCAGCTTCTATCTTCAATGCACCAGAGGGCAGTAGAGAAGATGCCAGGTGCTACTGAGCCGCAAACAAGGTGTGAGGCAATCAGTATCTCTGGGCAAAATCTCACCCTGAGGTCAGTGTGGTACCAATGCAATGCAGAGTGAAAGAATTAAGAACTTCTAAATACATGCAATAGATAAGGAACCTTATCATTTTCACCTCTGAAAAAAATATTTCCACTAGAACTTTGCCAATGACCAGTCAAAACTAATTTATGATCGCAAATGATTTTTCAGGACTATAAGTCATCGTTTGCAATACTTCTAAGGTCACTTTAGGCCATTTTGCATCTTGAGTTTCTTGGCAGTTGATCTTTTTGAATTTCAGTACATTCAGCTTTGTATCTAGAAGGTTATGGGTAAATTATGTTTAATTTAGTGTAAGAGGTAAAATATAGTGCTGTGTTCGATTTCAGATTTCATTTTCTGTACTCAAGTTTGATATTCATTTAATGACAAACAAATGTCAAATATATCATTTGTGTATTATGTATAATGTCAAATTATACATGATTTTAATGAAGTCTTCATATAGTGTATAAATATCTTCATAAATCTTGATCTGCCTGTCACAGTTACCCTGATTTCAGCTGCAGACTGCTTAGAGAAACTGTAAAAAAAATATAAAAATACTGAAACCAACGTTACAGTATGCAATACAGCAAAGTTACAGTGTTAAACTTTGATTTCTTACAGCCATATAGCAAAAATGGAGTACTGAATCTTGCTGCGGGCTTGCGGAACCATTCTTTATATTTATAAGCTACTTCTGTTTTAAACACTATTCTGCTTGAAAATTTACAGCACTTCAAGCTTTTGGGGGAGCTGTTGCTGATCCAGAAGGAATAGAATTAATTACTGAGATTTTGTTGACCTCTTTAACAAATGAACAAACAAGCTGCCAAAACAATACATCTCTAAAGTCAGATTTTACTTCATAAAATCCTTCATGAGTCTTCATAATATTTATCCAAATGTCCATTAACCCTATTATTTAGTATAGTTTCTATTGTTTTGTCTCATATCAGGCTTACAGACTACCAATTCCCTTGATCTTCCTGAGAACCCTTTTCTTAAAACAGACTGTCATTTTCCACACAAGGTTATTCACCTGTTTCACCGTTGAGATCTCTTAGAACTCAAAGGGTAAATGGCATTTAATCCTTGTGATTTTCTACTGCTAATTTCTTCAATTTATTCTATAATCTCTTCTACAGCCACTTTAGCTTTAGATGGATCACTTGATAAATCCCTATGCATAGAGGGAACTGAGGTAGGAATCTCCCCAAATTTATCGAATTGAACACTGATGCCAAGAAGTCCTTTAGCTCCTGTGCAATTGTGTGTCCTTCCTAAAGTGTTCCTTTTATACCTTGATCATTAAGAGGACCTGCAGGCTCTCTAACAGGCTTTCTGATCTTGATTTGTTTTAAAAAAAAAAAGTTATTATTACCTCTGAATCTCTTTCACTAGTTCTTTTTCAAACTTATTTTTTGGTCTGCCTTATCTACCAGAGTTATTTTCTTCATTTAAACTGAGCTTCAGCTTTTTTGAAATTCCTTCCTGCTTCTAATAACCTTCTTTACCCTGCTAGTTAGCTGAGTTTCCAGCTTTTCTGTGCCTTTTCAATCTATTCTAAAAGAGGTGGTGTGCCTTGGCACTGTGTTTCCAATGTGGTTGCTTTATGAAAACTCCATGCTCTCATACAAGATTTAATTCTCCAGATTGGCCCTTTCAGCTTATTTTTGACAAGGTTTTTTTTTTTTAAGCATTATCTCTTTCTGAAATTAAATACAACTGCGAAATTTTTAGCCTTGGCCTGCATATGCATTAATAATACTGCATCTGAGTACATCGAGGTAGAAATATTGGCACTTTATGTTGGTAACAATAGCAATGTGTTTCCTGCATAAACACCATTCACTAATAGCAATATGGTTAATTATACAACTGTGGTTTGTGTCATCTCGTGCAGAGTGTTTCAATAACTGCAATCTTTCTTTCATGTGTCGGGTGAAATAACATGCTCTTGTTTCTCTTTTTTATATATTTTTTTCTATTATAACATCATATCAATGCTGATTACTGGATGATTGATTGACGGATTGATTAATGGTCAATTTGAGATTTTTCCAGTGGACCAGATGAGATGAGGAAGAAGTCTTGGCAGGGTGGCTTTTTTCCTCCTGTCTTTTTCTCTCTCAGATTGATTACATCTCTACTGCACAAACCATGGTTTCTAAGTCCTCTGATCCCTCTTTTCCACTTCTGATTATAGTTTTCAATTTAGTTTTAGCTTAACAGCCTGTCAGCCAAATTCACTGGCATGTTCTTGAGGCTTAAAGCACTTTCAGCTTTTGGCTCTAGTTATCTATTAAAATGGTCAGCAAACAACTGAATTGAATAGAATTCCACCACCATCCAAATTCATGAACTGAAAGATATGTGATTGAAAAACTTAAGCACCCTTTCTGACACCTGAATGCTGGTGTTCACAAGCATTAGAACAAATTGCAGTACCATGCTAAAAAGGCAACCGATGAATTCCCTTGAAAACGCAGTGTTTTCAATAATCCATTTTTCATAGGATTTTAGAAAATAAGGGGTAAAGGTCTCTTGTATATTAACTGTAGCACCATGTGACTGGTATTCTTTATCGGTTGCTGAGCAACAGTCATACTCTGAATTTTTAAACTCATTAGCAAGCTGAACAGGCTGGCATTTGGCAGATGTTATTTGATTTTGTTTGGAGGGAATTCAATGGGGGAGACAGGAGAGACATTGAGCTCATTGTGTTATCTTGCTTTTATTAAATTTTCGTGATATTTTAAACACATCTAAGGAGACTGAGAGAAATTGCTTCATTTTCAGGTTATTCACAGAATTTCTATGTCATTTATACACTAATACGAAGAAAGTATATGAGCCAAATTTGGTTAGCTTCGAATACATTTTAATTTGTACCTAACATTTTCTTGAAATGTTACAATCATTAGCAATGGTTGAAGTAGCTCTATTTGCATCATCCAATCTTGCAAGCAGTTCATAAATAGTTCTGCCAATGTACTTCATCCTTGACCAGGAATGTATTTGTTTGTGTTCCAATTACGATCCTTTTAATAGAAGAACTGACAATTGTTTTAAGTCTTTCTGTACTATATGATAGTGATGTGATAAGACAATGCGTCCACAAAGAACTCACCTCATTTGTAATTTAACATGGTAATGGCCAAACCTCAGAAATCCTGGCCATGTCTAAGTTCAAACCACTACAATTCAGAACTAATGAGTTGTAAACCAGCGGGGGAATACACTATGATTGTAAGGGAAATCAGATACTGGCAGGCACGTAACGCTTACTCAAGAACAAAAATCTCCAACTCAAATACCAGAAGCTACTGTTTTGTTTTGTTGAATCACTTTCATTGATGCTAGTTTTTGTAGGGCTTTTTTTCTGATCTCCTGAAGCTGATTTACAAATCAGAGATACATTTCTGATGGTTGGCTGGAGTATCTCCCTTATTTAAGGACTCTTTACACAAACTACATATTTCCCTATGATTCAAAGAATCATTGTCAATTATTTTATTTTTATTTGTTAGCTTGTTTCAGTAGACAGACATTAGAGCCAGCTCAGGTCTTTCACAATAGACTCAAATCTACATGAAGAAGTGACTCAGAATTGCATCTGGATAACAGTTTTTGTTCAAAAAAAAATTACTCTGACATTATTTAAACTGAAAAAAAAAATCTAGTTGGTGGTTTTCAACTTGGTGTCCACCAGGACTCCTAGATCCTTTTCTGCAAAGCTGTTTTCTAGAGAATTGACACCCAACGTGTACTGGCACATGTGGTTGTTCCTCATCAGCCACTCATCCCAGTTCTGTGTCATCTGAGGACTTGCCGAGGGTACACGCTGCCCCATCATCTGATTCATTAATGAAGATGTTTAACAGGATTGGATCCACTGTTTCAAAGAGTGGATGTACCTATAAGCACATGTTGGTGGATATTTTGATAGGAGTCAGATTGTTGAATAGATAGGATTTTATCAAGTCATAAGAGATCCAGCTGGCCTTGTGCCTTATGACTGAAGCTTTCTTGATTGGGTTGTACACTGTTACTTGAATCTGGCTTGGTGGGTAGAAGAGACAAAGATAAACCTAGACTCTGCTCTGGAGGTGGAAACAAGAGTGACTAGCACTGCACCTGGGTCATGAGAGATGAAAATTAATCCCTTGTCATGGGAGTTTTCAGTGCGGTGGCTTCAAGAACAGAACTGTATCTCTCAGCACTTAGCCGAATGAGTAAAGCGGGATGGATAGAAGATTTTAAGATTTCTGTTCTATGACATCTTGAGTAAATCCATTCCTGCTCATACATATTAAAAAAAGGAACACTTTGTGCAGAGTGCATGTTGTGCAAATATGTATAAACATGCTATCAGCATGCTACTGACTGAAAGCTCTGAGAATCAAACATAGCTGTTTTACTGCTATTGAATAATTTAGGTGACTAGAAAGTCCTCAAAAAGGAGGAAGCATCATAAAAGGCCTATATTTTCTTTGAAAGATACTTTTAAGAATGTCATTTTGTTTAGTTTTTGGAAAAGGAATGCAGTATAGGAGAAATTTGCAATTTGAATGGGAAAGTCATGGGAACTTATCATTTCCCAAGTGTGGGAAGCCAATTAAAAAAGAAATTCTCTTTCTGCTCAGAATATCTAGCAGCAAAAATTAGTTATGTAGTCTCTCTTCATCTTGATTTTTTTTTTTTTTCACAGCTTATAAGAAACACTGCAAATGTAATGTTGCAGTGCAAATGCAAATGTTGGCAGCTTCTGCACAAGAGAAGCCAAGTACTGGAATAACAAGGCATCTTGCAGGTCAAGATAAAAAAAGCGAATCTGTAGAGTTGGAATGAGAAACTTGCAGAGCCTAGGTACTCTGTTTAGCTCAGTCAGTACTGTTAGTCTTGTACTTTAATGAACACTAAATTTACTGAGAAAAGATAGAAAAGAAATAATAGAGGAAGAGCTGGATGGATCATTCCAGGCACTAGAAATGTGAAGAGCCTTTCACCTCAACTTTCATTTCACATTAAAGGAGACCCTTTTAAAAGAAGATCCAGGGAGTTTAGATGAAATGAATCTAGCCAAGCTCAGACATTTTTATAAATCTTAATATCTATTGACTTTTCAGTAATCTCTGAAGAAGTCTGAAGTCTTGGTCCCACTTCAAAATGGACAGGGCAAAAGCTCTACAGCAGTTAATACTTTTAGCAAACTCAGGAAAAAATGCAGGAAATAAATGTGTATACATATTGAAATAAATCAGATAATGATTCTAACTCAGGGCTGTGTTTGAACTTTTTTTTAGTTCATTTTGCTGTTGTCACTTCATTATTAAGACCACTTAATGTAGAGGTTGATATTTCTTTCCATCTGATCTTTCTCAAAAATATTGTTCTTCCATTTATCATATTTGCTTCCCAGAGAAGTCCAAATATAACTGGCAGTTCAGACTAAAGTCTATATTCATTTCCTCAGGACAGATTTATTAAGCAGAAGACAAGATGTTTGAAATAATTTAAAACAGGAATATTCTACAGCAGGGAAGGAGAAAGAAGTATCATCTCTTTTCTCTTATGTTCTGAACACTTTCTTCTCTCCCAACACTAGTTTTCATTATCAGCTACTAACTTTCTTTTCTGGCGTCTTGGGTTCAAAAGGCCAACTGGCATATTCTTAGAAAGTCCTTACAAGATGTGTCTTGTTATTACTGTAATACCAACCAGTATGCTGGTTGGTAAAAAGATATAAATTAGGACACAATGTTCATTTATTAATAATCTTACTTTCTAATTAACATCCATAAATGTTTCAATGTATGCCAAGTAACAACATAAATAAGTGCTATATAGATTGGTTTGCTGTGTTAATGAAATAGGTAATTATTTTAGTGTGTTTACTGCAAGAGGCTAACACTGCATGGTCTCAAGTTTTATTTCTAATACTTCACTATTTCATATGTGAGTATGTTTGAAGTTAGAAATCCATTTTTAATAGTTACCCTGCTTGACTATACATAGCTTTAACATTTGATTTTTTAAATCAATTAATGCATGTCTATGTTAGTGAAATGATCTTCAAGACTTCTGAAAAAAATGTGGTCCTAGTGTGATATAAATAGAACAAAACATGAAAAACAACAACAAAAAACAAATGAGTGAAAGTATAAAACAAAACAAAAAAATCAGAATGCCAATTAGCTTGGAAATAAGTCTGTACAATAACAAGATAAGCTGTGAAAGTCTTTCTAATATGTATCAGATTATTGTAATTAAAAATAATAAAAAGTATTAGTAATTGGAAAAAAAATATAAGAAAAGAATTAGAGTGCCAGGATTGAGTAAAAAAGCCTGGACATAAGGCACTGTCAGAACGTCAAGGAACACAAAGTATGTATGCATGTGTGTAAACACCACTTAACCACTCTCTATGTGAACGTAACTGACCAGTCACATTGTAAGATGAACTGAGCTTTCTTAAAAGATTATCTGCCATTCAACATCTAAGAAATAATTAGATCAGTGATGGACTTTTATTTTCCTGTTTTTAGGACTCATTAAGGTAGGCATACAGATGTCCTTTGTTGAATTTATTCCTTCAGATTAACAGGTGTTACTTACATGATGTAATGAAGAAGCAGAAATTAACGGTTGTTAGGAAGAAAGCCCTGATTCATGGCTCAGTAAAGAGATGAGTGTTGTCCATACTGATCACAGCACCTGGATAGTAGCCTAATTTGACACTTTTCTGTTCTACATGTTGGAGCATTCTGAACAGTAATTACTACCACAGTTACCTAGATATCGTGGGTTGCTCTTACGTGTAAGCTCAAATCACTGGTTATCTAGCTTTACTAATACATCTGTGTAGTTATATCAGCAAGCAGTAAAAAGTGTGCTCATTTTACTACTGATGTACTGGTTACATCCAGCTACATTTTTATGATGAATTTTGAATTTTTTTACTGTCTTTTCATAGAATCATAGAAACACTAGTTTGGAAAGGACCTACAAGATCATCTAGTCCAACCGTCCTCCTATCACCATCCCTACCCACTAAGCTACTAAATCATATCCCTTAGCACCTCGTCTAGACGCTTCTTGAACAGCGCTAGGGACGGTGACTCAACCACCTCCCTAGGCAGGCCATTCCAGTGCCTGACCACTCTTTCAGAGAAAAAGTTTTTCCTCATGTCCAGTCTAAATCTTCCCTGGCGCAACTTGTGGCCATTCCCTCTCGTCCTGTCATTAGTTATCTGGGAGAAGAGGCTGACCCCCTCCTCACCACAACCTCACTTCAGGAAGTTGTAGAGTGCGATGAGGGCTCCCCTGAGCCTTCTCTTCTCCAGACTAAACAATCCCAGCTCCCTCAGCCGCTCCTCATAAGACTTGTGCTCTAGACCCCTCACCAGTTTTGNATCTGCAAACTTACTGTGGGTACACTCAATCCCCTTGTCTAGGTCATCAATAAAGATATTAAACAAGATGGGCCCAAGTACCGACCCCTGGGGGACACCACTCGTAACGGGACGCCAGCTGGACTTTACTCCATTAAGTTAATTTCATTAACTCAATTATTAACTTAATTAATTTCCATTAATTTCCCCTGAGAATTTCATGGAAGATAATTGTCTGATTCTGTTATTAGTATGGAAAGAGTACAGTAGTTATGGCTGAACCAGAGAAACAATAATTAATATTGTTCTGAGTTCTTAGAGCTTTTTTTAGTTCTTATAAATTATGTCATCCTCTATAAACATTATGAATAAATTCTAGTGGTATTAGATACTGTCATTATGATAGACTTAAGTCACCTCAATGGTGCTTTTCTTCCGATTTATTGACTGACATGCAGTGAAAAGCTCACAGTCTCTTATTAATTGTGTTGAATTCGAGGGCTCCTCTAGAAAGGTGATGCATCAGAAAGCCCAGCTGAAGTGCCTTTATACCAATGCATGCAGTGTAGAAAATAAGCAGGACGAGTTAAAAACAGTGATGCACTTGGAAAATTATGATCTTGTTGCTATCACAGAAACATGGTGGGATGATCTGTGTAACTACCACCTGTAGGAAGTGTGGGAGAGTTGGCCAATATTTTGAAATGTGGATAGACTGCAAGGAGCTCCCTCTGGGATACAGTCAGGAACAGATTGAGAGCCTGTGGGTTAGAATAAGGGATGGGACTAATAAAGGACAGCTGGTGGTTGCAGTCTACTACAGGCCATCTGATCAATGGGGGACTGCTGATGATGCCTTCTTGCTTCAGCTGCAAGAGGCATGGAGGTCACAAGCTCTCATCCTGATGGGGGATTTCAGCCACCTGTATATCTGCTGGGAAAACCACATGACGAGCTGCAAGAGATCCAGGGGACTCCTGGAGTCCATTGATGATAACTTTCTGGTTCAGGTATTGGACAGACCAACCAGAGGTGAAGCATTGCAGGATCTGGTGCACACCAGTGCAGAGATCATTAAAGACATTAAGATTGGAGGCAGCCTGGGATGCAGCGACCATGCCCGAGTTGAGTGTGTGATCTCGAGGAACATGAGCCTGGCAAAGAGTGGGGTCAGGGCCCTGAACTTCAGGAGAGTGAACTTTAGGCTATTTGAGGAATTGTTGGATGAAATCTCCTGGGAAGCTGTCCTTAGAGACAGGGGAGTAGAGGAAAGCTGTCTTCTCTTTAAGGATGCCTTTCTGAGTGCACAAGAACTCGCTGTCTCTCTGAGTAAGAAAGCAGGCAGAGGAAGCAGAACACCATCATGGCTTGGCTGTTTGACTTGCTGGTCAAACTGAGGGAAAAGAAGGGCAGGTGCAGGCTGTGGAAACAAGGGCATGTCACCTGGGAAGAATACAGGGATGCTATCTGGACTCGCAGAGATGGAATTAGGAAAGCCAAGGTATAGGTGGAACTGAACTTGGCAAGGGATATTAAAAACAACAAGAAGGGATTCTATAGGTACACTGGCCAGAAGAGACAGGTCAAAGAGAGCTTAGCTCCTTTGATAAATGAGAAAGGAGAACTGGCTGCAACAGATATGGAGAAGGCTGAAGTACTTAATGAATTCTTTGCCTCAGTCTTCTCTGGCAGCCAGGATTCTCATATTTTTCACATCTCCGAACCTCACACCTCAGATCCCTGAATCTCTATGTGGGAACTGGGGGAGTAAATACCACCCCCACCCCCCTCCGTAAGGGCTGAGCAAGTCTGAGACCACCTCATGAGACTGAATGTGTACAAGTCTATGGGGCCAGGTGACATGCATCCCAGGGTCCTGAAGGAGCTGGCTGATGTGGTTGCCAAGCTGCTCTCCATCATATGTGAGAAGTCATGGCACTCAGATGAAGTACCCAGTGTCTGGAAAAAGGGAAATGTCACTTCCATTTATAAGAAAGGGAAGAAGGAGGATCTGGGGAACTACAGGCCGGTGAGCCTCACCTCTGTGCCTGAAAAGACTGTGGAACAGATCCTCCTAGAAGACATGTGAAGGCACATGAGGAACGAGTGGGTGATACGAGACAACCAGCACGGCTTCACCAAGGGAAGGTCGTGCCTGACCGATCTGGTGGCCTTCTATGATGGAGCGATGGCATCGATGGACAAAGGGAAGATGACTGATGTCATCTTCCTGGACTCGTGCAAGGCCTTTGACGTGGTCCCCCAACACATCCCTATCTCTAAATTGGAGAGATGTGGATTTGAAGGGTGGACTATTCAGTGGATAAGGAATTCATTGAAAGGCTGCAGTCAGAGGGTTGTGGTGAATGGCTCTATGTCCAGGTGGAGGCCAGTAATGAGTGGTGTTCCCCAGGGGTCTGCCTTGGAACCAGTGCTCTTCAACATCTTTATCAATGACATTGAAGAGGGAATTGAGTGCACCCTCAGCAAATTTGCTGACAACACCAAGCTGAGTGGTGCAGCTGATACAATAGAAGGAAGGGATGCCATCCAGAGGGACCTTGACAAACTCAAAAGGTGGGCCCATGTAAACCAAATGAGGTTCAACGCAGCAAAGTGCAAGGTTTTGCACTTGGGTCAGGGTAATCTCAGGTATGTATACAGACTGGGAGAAGAACTCCTTGAGAGTAGCCCTGCTGAGAAGGACCTGGGGGTCCTGGTGGATGAAAAGCTGAACATGAGCCAGCAGTGTGCTCTTGCAGCTCAGAAGGCCAATGGTATTCTGGGCTCCATCAGCAGAGGGGTGGCCAGGAGGGACAGGGAGGCGATTGTCCCTCTCTACTCTGCCCTTGTGAGGCCCCATCTGGAGTACTGTGTCCAGGTCTGGGGCCCCCAATACAGGAAAGACATGGAGCTGTTGGAGAGGGTTTAGAGGAGGGCCACAAAGATGGTTGGGAGCTGGAGCACCTCCCCTACAAAGACAGGCTGAGGGAGCTGGGCTTGTTCAGCCCAGATTGTATACACGAGGGAAATCAACTTTTTGCAGGGGTAAATAGTGATAGGTGTTGTGGCTTGACCCAGCAGATAGCTAAGTCCCTCACAGTTGTTTGCTCACCCTTCCCCCTCTCCCCCATTCCACTTGGGAGAATTAAGGAAAAAATGTAGTAGAACTAGTGGGTTGGGATCAAAGCTATTTACTAAGACAGCAGAGAAAATAAAAGANAAAGCTATTTACTAAGACAGCAGAGAAAATAAAAGAAATAACAGTATATATATATATATATATGTTATAAAAAATAGTTGATACACAAAGCAAGAGACCACCAACCGATACCCAGCCAGCCAGCAGCCCTTCCCTCGGCTAACTGCCCTTCCATAAAAATCACATGATGATTTGTGAGAACTGTATTAGCTGAATTATGCATCTACTTGAATTGTGTACCTGTACTAAACTGCCAGTTCTGTTCTTTCTGTCAAATCGCTGGAGCAATTTCTTTAGCAAGGTTAGTACAAATCTAGATTAATGAGAATAGAGGTGAGAGCAGAACTCAGTGTGTTCACTTAAAAAACAAACAAAAAAAAAAAACCCAAACATGCTTATGAACTTGCAGCACATGAACAGTTCTACTTATTTACTGTTCTAAAAAAATATCAAAACACTGTAGATAAATAGCTCTAAATGCAACATTCTGTCTGCAAAGAATATGGATTGCTTTTCAAATAGAATACAATTACAACTCCCAAAAGGATTTCAAGAAATCTTCACAATCAAAGAAGTGATGACTATACAAACAAAGTAAGCTATAGAGATGTGTGCCAGGACTAAGTGCCAACAGTAAGGTGTCTCTTGCAACAGCCCCTCTAGACCTCTCCCATTGACTCATCTTGCTTGTTCTTGTTAGTGCCCTACCAGCTGCAGGTCAAGTTGTGGCCTGCTGAGAAGACATTGTTCACTCACAAGGCTTTAGGACCCTCATTTCCTTGGTGTACACAACAGATGTATGACATTGTGATAGGAGTTTTTTCCTAAGGAGTTATGCTGAGGTAACGGAAGTGCATGACCAACTCACTCTGACACATAAATTTTAACTTAGACTGCAGACATCTCCTGAGATCAGATCTGGACAATTTGGGAGTGTGTTGAGCATCTCTAGATAATAGCAAGAGAGTATGTTTGTTGTCTTTACATCCATAAGTATCTCTATTAAGAGAGCTCAGTCAGGCTTGGAGAGCTTGGTTAGCAGCAGCCAGGCCTGCTGTCAAGAAATTGCATGAGCCTGGGATCTGTGGAGGATTGTGGAGGAGTTTCTGGTTTATCCTGCCTCAGGCTAGGCCAGCTGGGGAGACGGAATGGGTTTTCCAGTCCTTTTCACTAGCAAGATCTAGGGATAGAAGTCCATGGAAAGAAAGCAAGACTTGCCAGTGTAATAGCATGTACAGTTAAGCTAAGAAATGATTTCATAGGGTCTTGTGGTTTGGGGGATGCTAAACAGTATAGGATAACTGTTGTGCTAAAGAGCATTCAAGATGAAGTACATCATAGACATGACCTGTCCTCTTCAAAAAGACTGAAGACATCAACAGTTGTCTGTTAGCCAGGAGATAACACTTGCAGAGGAAAGTGGGGTTGTCCAGGTTGCTGACTTACTCTCTAGTAAGCCTGCATGAGATAGTGTGGACACGTCGTGTGGTTTTGGCTGCTAAGCAGCCAAATTGCAGGCTTGCTCCACTCTTTCAAAGATGAAATTAATTTCTATGAGAGAATCAGTACATGGCCTGCATACCATATGGGTCCTAGTTAGCATTTCCATGCCCAGGCAGTTCACTGTGCCGCAGTGTAAGGCACTTGACAGAATCAGTGTGACAGCTCATCCCTGAACACCTCCTAGTGTAAGAAGATTACCGCATGAAAATTTAATAGGCATACTTTGCCCTATTCATTTTTGTTTTTAAATGCAGAATGAACATGTACCTTTCCAAAAGTGAACAACTTGGAATATCAGTCTTTTTAAGTTCTTCATAATGATTTTAATTCTTATTCTGATTAAGTAACTTATAAGTAATTAGTAAGTATTAAGTAACATAAAGAGCAAGTGTGTGAAAAATGGTATCATATGGGTGAAGAACAGAAAATGTTCTAGTCATGAATCTATCATTCTTAGAATAAGGTTGTCATTCTTTTTCTTTCCCACAGAAGGTGAAAACATATGCAAATTACTCTAGTATGATGAGCTAGAATATTTTTGAATTGGTCTTTTGCTTCCGTTATTTGAATCTAAAAGATCTGAAATAAATAAAAAAAAATCAAGTAAGCAGACCACATTTGGATATTTTTTTTCCATAACTGAGGGGTCTAAAAGTATATGTAATAGCACCTGTGTTCTTTGAAAAAATTTACAGATTTATAAAATTAATTTTATAAATTTTATTTTATTTTATTAATTAATGTGTCTAATTGCAGTTTATCACAAAGCACATAATTTCAAGAGGACTTGTGAATAATTTTGTAGGATGAAGACACTACAAAAACCTCTGTTAACCCTTATTTAATAATATGTAATGGTATTATAAAGAATATCAATATGAAATTCAATTGAAAACAGCATATCTATTGAAATATCTATTGAAAATTAAATTCATCTCTTCAGTGAGGTGCATAAGACAGCTTTGTTGGGCTTGGGAGGCCCACAGTAGAAAAAGAAATCATATCTTTTTTAAAAATATATTAATTCATCTACTTCTATATTGTGCTAAGTAAAAGCTGCTTTGTGTTTTAAAAGAGATTTCATGTGCATGTGAGCAGTTCAGTTTAGATCAGGAATACACTTCTGAGGTGACTCTTCCTGTTGTGTGCACATTGCCTTGTGGAGCAATCCTAAAGCACACAAACTATTTTCAGATGCTACCGCTGTTCAGCTGTTAATAAGTAGATGGTCTGCCAAACTTGACTAGAGCTAACCTGGAAGAAGTCTCTGCAAAAGCCTATAATAGTGATGAAAATGTAATGAAAATCTTTTCTCAGGTCTGCAGAGAGCTTTCCTCCCACAATCCCTGGACATGTGCTCTCTTCCCCATGCCCCTCCTTGCACGGAAAGACTTGCCATATATAAGAGCAGACTCAGCTGATTTTTTGTCATGTGAAGTAATTACATTAAAGTAACTCTTTAAACATGAGTTAATAAAAAATGTATGTTACTGATTTTCTTTCATAAGCCTATATTATTTACAGCTTGTTTGGTTGGTTTTTTTCCAGAAAAAAACTAGTACATTAATACTGCAATAGTACTTATGCTGGTGAAGCTTTCAATAAATCAACATTAAGGCTCTATGTTTTAGTACTTATCCCACTTTAATTAAACAGTTGTAAATTTCAAAAGGGTCTACTTTTAAATATCCATTGGCTCACTTTCTTAAATGCCATCTTCTATTTAAACTGTAATTGGAATACAGTAATACTGTGTAAACTGTACTGTCACCGCAATAACCAAATGAAACGATAAACCTATTGTGGCCTGTTTGTCTTCAATTCAAACCTGATTTTATCCTAACTTATGTGAAGTTACGGTCTTTTAACTATAATCAGAATTAGTCTCCTTTTTGAAATAGTAGTTTCATTAGTATATCTTCTTATCTTAAATGACAATTTATCAAAGTTTTTCTTGTTTTTCTTTACTGAAGTCTTAATTATATGCTATATTATGTCTTGAATGACATTGATGCAGTGATTACATTCTCCTTGTAATTACAGAATGAAATGTAACCTCTAAGTAAAGGCTGAACAAATCTGGCTGAATGTCAGATTTGGAATCGGATATCTTTTTATTTGCTATTAACTGTAACTGTATAAAGACTTCTATGCATTTGCAGGAAGGTGTTTATGTATTTTTAAGTATAAAACATCTCAAGATAAGATGGAAGAAAAGTAGTGCAAGAAGTAGGTGAATGTTTTTGGAAGCAACAGGTTCTTTACCTACGAAAGTATTGTGCTTCAAATGATGGTGCATTTAGGATGTTATGTGTTTTTGTCTTCACAAATGTAAGGAGAAATGGGAAACCAAACACAATGATGAAGCTTCAAGAGTCATATGATGTGGTTCACATCTAGAATAATAAACTGTGCTTTTTTAAAAGATTGCTGAAATCCAGTTCCCAGCTTACTACAGAATGACCTATTCTGGACGGGGACTAATCAACTAATGGAATTTATACATGTTAGATTTTAAAAGTTGAAGAAAAGTGAACAGAATGGCTATCGTTCATACTTCTTATTAGTTCTACCAAACACCAACTAACTTTTATTTTGTTGTTTAAACTGTTTAACATGCATATCTTTCATTACTTTTTTTTTTCAGAGGAAAATACATATCATCCTTTCAAAAACTTTTCCAAAACACTTCAAGTTCTTTGATGTATTGATATTTTTAAAAGTATTAAATGTTGTGCCTAATAAATATGAGCTGTAATACAAATAAGTGAACATTCAGTGTGTGGCAAAAGTCAATCTAGAAAAGAAAATAAAATGCTGAGAAAGAATCATAGAATCATAGAATCATAGAAACACTAGGTTGAAAAGGACCTACAAGATCATCTAGTCCAACCATCCTCCTATCACCATCACAAGCTACTAAATCATATCCCTTAGCACTTCGTCTAGACGCTTCTTGAACAGCGCCAGGGACGGTGACTCAACCACCTCCCTAGGCAGGCCATTCCAGTGCCTGACCACTCTTTGGGAGAAAAGGGTTTTCCTCATGTCCAGTCTAAAT
>WBMW01005214.1:256658-348484 GCA_013396635.1 Penelope pileata | reverse complement strand
GAACCATTCTATGATTCAAAGAGTGTGTAAGACCAATATGTGGTCACAAGATGAAGAAAGCATTCTGAGAAGCTAAGGTGATAGTGGAAAAAACATTTTTTGCTTCTGTGTGTATCATGGAAGAAACCTACAGCAGAAGTCTTCTCTAATGGAAGACACACAAAAGGCTTGTCTCAGATCAAAGCACTGATGGAAGTAGCTATGGAATAAACTAACAGAAAGAGCAGGAAGGGATCAACTAAAGGGAAGAGTACTCAACCAAGTTCAGAAGGAATCCAGGGATGAAACAATGAAACAACTGAGCAATTAACTGCTGAACCTAACTTCCCAAAATCATCTTGAAACCTTAGGACTGAAAGGTGGCAAATGTGACATCTGTCTTTAAAAATGGGTTGTAGGGATACTGGGAAACTATGAAATATATAATGAACATACTTAAGTATCTGTACCGTGTCTGGCTGGGATGGAGTTAACTTACTTCACAGCAGCCTGCATGGTGCTGTGCTTTGCATTTGTGGCTGAAGCCATGTTGATAAGGTACCAGTGTTTTCACTGTTGCTGAGCAATATTTGCACAGCACGGAGAATTTGTCTCTCCGCCAGAAGTGAGTAGGCTGGGAGCAGGCAAGGGGCTGGGGTGGGGCCGGGGGGGGGAACATGGCAGCCCCAATTGACCAAAGAGATGTTCCACATCACACAACTGCACCCTCAACAACATGAGCTCTGGGAAAGGAGGCAGAAGGAGGGATGTTCACGATGATGGTCTTTGTCTTCCCAAGCAACCATTACACATGCTGAGGGCCTGCTTTCCAGGAAATGGCTAGATGTCTGCCATCCAATGGAAAGGACAGAATTAATGCCTTGTCTTGTGTGTATGAGCATCTTTTCCTTCACATATTAAATTGTCTTTATCTTGATCTACAAGTTTTCTCACTTCTGCCATCATGAATCTCTCCCCCATCCTGCTGCGGAGGAGCAAGTAAGCAGCTGTGTGGGGCTCAGCTGCCCACCAGGGTTAAGGCATAGCACCACTATAAACATTAAGTGTCTGTGGCAAAGACACTTTGCCACAAAGGTGGGACATGGGACATGGCATCTTTTGATTTACATAAACTGAAGATAAAAATACTAATAACAAAAAAGATTTCAGAAGCAACAAGGAGAAGGGAGTGAAAATCACTTGAAAGTATACACATTTGGAGTTACTGCTTTCTGAGTTAGGCACTATCCTTGTTTCATTACTATCACTCAAAAATGTATTACTATTAAATGAAAGATAGCAAAAAGCCCTGAAATCAGCAAAATGAAGGTTAACAAGACTCTACGAAAGCACCTTAATTCAATTCCTTAATTGCTTAATGTTCTAAACAAATTTCAGCTGTAGTATCCAAGAGCAGCAATCATTAAAATTTCTCCTTGTTTTCTGACAAATGCCAACAGATATCAGACCAGATTGAGACAGAAAGTGATTTATACTTAAAGAAGAAGAGTTAGCTAAGGAAGTATTTAGACAAGACAGTGACTACATCTAGATTTAATTCTCTCAGAATATGCTCCAGCGTACTTTGAATTAATTCATAGAATCATTAAGGTTGGAAAAGACCACAAAGATCATCTAGTCCAATCATCAATCCATAACCACTATGCCCTCTAAACCACATCCCTATGTTCTACATCCACCCTTTTCTTGAAAACCTCCACCACTTCCCTGGGCAGCCTGTCCCAGTGCCTGACCACTCTCTCAAAGTTTTTCCTAATATCTAACCTGAACCTCCCTGGCACAACTTGAGGCCATTCCCTCTAGTCCTATCGCTAGCTACCCAGGAGAATCGGACAACTCCAATCTCACCACAACCCCCTTTCAGGCAGCTGTAGAGAACAATAAGGTCTCCTCTTCTCCAGACTAAACAATCCCACTTCCCTCAGCTGCTGCTCAAAAGACTTGTGCTCCAGACCCCTCACCAGCTTTGTTGCCCTTCTCTAGACATGCTCCATGGGCCTCAATGTCTTTCTTGCAGCAAGGGACCCAAAACTGAACACACTACTTGAGCTTCAGCCTCACCAGAGCCGAGCACAGAGAGACGATCACCTCCACGGTCCTGCTGGCTACACTATTTCTAATACAAGTCAGGATGACATTGGCCACCTGGGCACACTGCTGGCTCATGTTCAGCCAGCTGTTGACTAACGCCCCCAGCTCATCTTCCTCTACACAGCTTTCCAGCCACTCTGTCCCAATTCACAGTGATCAGACCATACGTAGTCAATAGGTTAACAGTGAAAGGTCAGATATTATTCAAGTAATAGAATGACATAAATACATTCTAATGACATAAATTCTTCATGATACAATACTAGGGACTACTAATAAAATGCGTATTACGTTTTCTAAAAGGATGAATCAGATTTCAGTCAAAGAGATGTGACTTGACAAGGGATCAAAACAAATATTTTTTATTATTCAAGTTTGTTTCTTCAATTGCAAAAATTCTTAGATTTTTTATCGCTATATGAAAATCTGGAAAGAACAGTATGACGCCTGCAGCTATCGCATATATATGCCCAGTCTTCATTCCTAATAAAAAATTGAAGACTTTCTTTTCTGATGCAAAACATATACCTGGCAAAGCCATTTATTTCCACTGGTTCAACCCTGCTTCACAACTTTTAACAGGCATGCATAAAACATTACAGAAGTCCAAAAATTATTCATGTTTCAAACTCAGGAGCATTTGAAACTCAGTTGCATAAGCCACTGGAATCCTTGTGGGATTTTGTCATAAATTCATACACAAGTCACATAAACCAATCCCTGGCCATAAAATTACAAGTTCTTTCTACCTGAACTCTGATTATTAGAATATTTCCTCTGATCTTCCACACGGATAACTAACCACATCAGATCACAATTTCTCTTCCATTTTCTCTCATAAGTCATTCATGAATTATTTAAAGCTGCAGATGCCGTAATTACAAAGGATTTTTGTTTTTGCATATATTTTCTAACACTTCCTAAATATTACAGGGTTGTTTTTTTTTTTCTCTCTTTCTTGAAATGGATGAAACAAGATCATTTGAGTTATATAGCAGATTCTTCAAGGCCAGGCTGGATGGGGCTTTGGGCAACCTGGTCTAGTGGGAGGTGTCCTTGCCCATAGCAGGGGGGTTGGAACAAGATGATCTCTAAGGTTCCTTCCAACCTGAAACATTCTACGATTCTATGATTCTTTATGGAGGCATTTTCTAAAAAAGAATTTCATTTTCTTAGCTTCTTACTGCAAGCCATGTTCGTAGATATATCAGAAGTACTTGCATTCCAAGCTTCTACGAGGGATGCTCCAAAAGTAATGCCTCCTGTTTTATTATGTTGGCTCACAACATCAAAGGTGGATGTTGGTGGTACAGCTGTAGACGTTGAACCTGAATTCTGTTACACATTTTGTTACTGTGCGACAGATGGCAGCAGAGGGGCAGCCTGACCAAGTAGCGTCTGACATGGGAGTGCAGATGAAGCAAAGGTGTTGAATTTAATTCCTTCATGTGGAAAAATGTACGCATTGACATTTAATGATGCTTGCTGAATGTTTGTGGAGGCCAAAGAGAGAATGTCAGCACAGTGAGGTGGGAGGTGGTGTGCTTCAGCAGTGGTGACAGTGGCTCACCTCCCCTGGTGCAGATTTTTACAAGCGTGGCCCTTGTTCATCACTGGTGAAAATGCATAGCTAAGGGTGGTGACTATGTTGGAAAATAGTGTTTTGTGGCTGAGAATCTGCTCTATCAAACTGTGTTATTTTGCTATCTGCAACTGGTTTCCATGAAAATAAATAAGAGGCATTACTTTCAGAGTGACCTCTGTATACGCTTCCCTACTTAGCTGACACCACATTTGCTCCTGTCCTGATTTTCATCCTGGTGCCATCTTCCATATCCTTCACTTTTCATTTTAAATGACAACTAATCTCAAACTCAACTTTCACTTTGTTACTAGCAATATTCATGAATCCTAGTTTACTTGTTTGCTTCTTTTTTTACTCGTCTTTGTTTTACAGGCAAGTATAAACTCCAACAGAGAAGTTTACAATCATAAACATCCTGTTCAAACTAAAAAAATCTTTTATTGTCACAAAGTGATATATTGTCCATTTATTTTTCTCTGTCTGAGTGCTGAGGGGTTGAAACTGTTGAGACTGCCATGTACAATTACCAGTTATGATTGATTTTTAGTTTTCATTGTGAAAGTAAATAATAACAAATGGCAGTAAAATGTGCTAGTTTGTAAGAACACGAAGAGGAGCAAGAGGAAAACATATGGGATTTACATAGATGTTTTCAGAAAATGTACTAATGAAAAAGAAAAACCAAATCAAAACAAAAGTAGATATTGACCTTAGTCCTTTTTAAGAAAGAACAAATATTGGAGAGATGTATGAGGTTGAATGCCACAAATCCTACTGTGCTTTCAGCAGTTATGAATTTTTTTGTTTCAAGGACACTCTTTTTCAAAATTCAGCTCCTCAACCAGCCTCCTCAAAATAGAAAGAGTCACTTATCAGTCAGCATTGCAATGACTGACAATCAGCCATTGTATACCCTTGAAAAGCTGACACTTGTTGCAAAGCTTCAACATACATGGCTTACAAAGCAGGTGCTAGAATCTTCCCTCACTCTGAATATTTAACTTTCCTTTGTAGTTTCAGTTTAGTTACACTTTAGCCATTATTAAATATAAAGCATTTATAATCTGTGTAAGGAAGCAATAATTCATTAATTTACTTTCTCTGATATGTAACAGAAGTACATCATTATTTTTCTCTAGTCTTGTCACTTAAGTCAGTCATAAGCAGCTGTAAGTAAGCCTGTGTCATTGCAAATATCAGCTTGCAGTGTGGAAAGAGAGCTTATTTAATGCTAAGATCTCAATGGAAGGGAAAATATTTTTGCATATTGACTATATTGATACCAAATGTATTTAAAAAAAAAAGTTAAAAATTACACTTATTTCAAAGTGCACCAATATAGATCAATATTCTGTATGCAAATAATACACACACATAGCACATCCCCAAGTTAATAAATAGACAACTGTTCCCAAACTTCATATGTAAAATCAAATATAATAAATTTTGTTTGTTTGTGGATTGTTTTAAGAAACTTAAATGATAGAACAAGCAATGTTACTGATGCATAATCATAAAAAGTGGCTGAAATTCTAGGATCCCATTAAATAATTTCAATTTTAACTTTTGTGCCTCTATATAGATCTTTCTGTTAAAAAGGGAAAACAATAGGGAAGAAGTCATGTCCCAAAAAGACATGTTTCTGTGTATACTGACTTATAGAAAACAAAAATGTTCACATATAGCAGACATCTGCTTAAGAACTTAAACTGATTTTCACAGTGAGGATGAATTACTAGTTTAAAAAAAATCACAGGTGAATAATAGGAGAAAATTGTGTGGAAAAACATAGATGTGACGTCTCAGAGAAAAAGTCTGGAAGGAAAACTTCAGTCACAGTGACATTTTGCTGGTAGAAATCAAAACTTGGGCAATGCATAACACTGATGAAACAGCAGCAGTGCAAAGCACAACAAGGCTACTGGACACTGAAGTGGTGCACTGAGTCTGGAAAAGGTACACAGAGCACATCTGCTCTGCAGTCACTTGTGGCTGGTGATTATTGCAGCATTGCACCTTCTTTTAGCATGGCCAGTAGACAGACTTTGCATTTGCCACATGTACATATTAATAAATGTGTCCTATTTTTTGGACACTACTATAGCTGAGAACAATTGTGAGAGTCTGTTCCCGAACTCTGTCTCAAAGCTTGCTGTGAGCCATTTGGCACTCTTTGTCTCAAAGTTTACATGAAAGGCCTACAACACTTTGTCCTTCATGTGCCTTAACAAGTCATCCAGGAGGATCTGTTCCATGATCTTCCCAGGCACAGAGGTGAGGCTCACTGGCCTGTAGCTCCCCAGGTCCTCCTTCCTCCCTTTCTTATAAATGAGAGCGATGTTTCCCTCTTTCCAGTCACCAGGGACTTTGCCTGACAGCCATGACTTTTCAAATATGACGGAGAGCGGCCCAGCAATCACAGCAACCAGCTCCTTATGAACCCTGGGATGCATGTCATACGGTCTCATAGGCTTGCACACATCCAGTCTCATGAGGCGATTTCAGACTTGCTCTGCCCTTACAGTGTGGGGGGGATTTACTCCCCCAGTTTCCACCTAGAGGTTCAGGGATGTGAGTTTCAGGGATGTGAGAAATATGAGAATCCTGCCTCCCAGTGAAGACTGAGGCAAAGAACACATTAAGTACCTCAGCCTTCGCCATATCTGTCGTAGCCAGTTCTCCTTTCTCATTTACCAAAGGAGGGACGCTCTCTTTGGCCTGCCTCTTCTGGCCAATGTACCTATAGAATCCCTTCTTGTTTTTAACATGCTTCGCCAAGTCCAGTTCCATCTGTGCCTTGGCTCTCCTAACCCCATCTCTGCAAGCCTGGACAGCACCCCTATATTCTCCCCAGGTGATACGCCCTTGTTTCCACAGCCCGTACATGACATTCTTTCCCCTCAGTTTGACCAGCAGGTCCTTGCCAAGCCGTGATGGTTTCTGAAGTTTAATGAAGACAGTTTAATTACAGTTTCTGTAAAATGAGAGTACAGTTAAAATTAGATTTCCAGGGACAACCATATAGAAAATGTATTATTGTTCTAGAAGCCTGACCAGCTTCAAAAGCTTCAGGTTTATTTACCTTTTGAAACTGAATCTAAGCTCACATTCCTTTTACAAAATGAGCAATACCTTTCCCTTCAAAACCTTGTGATAAAAACGAACACTGTAACACTATGCATCATGTGGAGATAGTATTAACAACCATAATGATCACAGAAAAAAATAAACCATTAAAGAAACTGAGAATAGCTCAAGAATCAGGCTAAAAATGCCAGCATGATCTACTGACTGATTTTAAATTAATGGTTGCAAAAGGACAGTCACACTTGCCACAACATGGGTGTTGTGGACAGTGAGAAGATGACTACTGAACAGAAAAATAATGTTTTCCACGTTAAGACCCTTCTATTTCAGCAGTACTTAAAAACTAATTACTATATTAATTCTACAGTATATAAATTACTATAGTTGTACCTATTGCTTAAAATATAACCTGATTTCATAAGTTAACTTTAGGATGCCAAAACATCTACATTCTTAAGAGAATTCTTTGATCCCTCATTGAATAAATAGTGCACAATGGCTCAATTAAACTCTTCTCAAAGACACCTGTTACTACTACTTCTATCTCTAGACTAATGATTCTGGCTTACTCCTCAGTTCATTTCCCCCACTCACCTTACTGAGAAGAGAAATGCTCCATCATGCTGACTTTTCTAATTACAGGTCTCTGCTTTTTTCCTGATACTGGTATTTTCTTAACCAAGCAACTCCACTTTTTCCACATTCCTTCTTCCTCCTCAGTTTCTTAGTGTAGAAGAATATTATCCACTAGTCATTTATAGCTCTCCTAACATAGCTTCTTCAAAGATGGACAATTCATTTGCCAGTTGCACAGCTAGGAAAACCAGAGAAGTGGCCATTTGCCTCTTGACGGGAGTCTCTCAGCTTGTAGGAAAAAAATATGAAAGGATTTTTCAGATATCCAGCAGTGTATGTGTCTCAGTATATCTCCTAGTCTTCTGCACCATTTGTTTTGTAATGATCCTAAGTATTTGTCCCATAGGTTCAGATGCTAAATTACTCCATTCTAATCGACCTAGCAACCTCTAGCTCTCTTTTATAAAATACTTAAAATTAAGAAATTTTTACATCCAGCTGACATTTCTGACTTCATATATTTCATGTAGAAAAAACTTGACACTGTATCTACTTCTTCTAGGTATGTTCTACACTTTACAGTTTACCAAGATTTTTCCCTCAGAGCAACACTGATTTTGTTTATATCTTTTTTTCTGATTATCTTTCTTCTTATTTGTTTGTTTTAAAATGCCACAGCTTGGAAAGCAACTACTTTTTATTTCCTTTTATTTTCAATTCTTTTTCTGGTCAATGCATTTTTCTACTTCGCACATCATTAATTTCCTTTCAGATATTAACAAGCATTCACGTTCCTCTCCAGTTTCAAATTGCAATCTCTACATTTCTTCTTTAATACCTATTTCCCTTAAAGCTGAGTATCTCAGAGACAGTCAATGAGTCACTGCTTCAGTTCTGGCAGGACAAATTCCAGATAATTAAGTAAAACTTTTTGTAATACATGAATATTTCAAAGGCAGACATTTCTGTTCTTTATTGCTGCTCTGCTTCTGTGTATCTTTCCTCCAATAGCTTAGCTAGCCTTACAGTTGATGAGTGAAAGTATAAAACAGTGTTGCATTTTAATTCTGACTGCATTGGAGGTATTTGCTAAGACAAATTAAAGGGGAACTTCCTTTAGAATTGTCATGTAATTACAAAGTCAACAACTTCTGCTTACCCACTAATTATAGAAAATTGTATTTGATAGCTGCATAATTTGCTCATATTTGCAAATATTTGCTCTTGTCTTTAGTGCTGTTTAAAGGGTATTTAAAGATGTCTGCTCAATTCTTCTGAATTTAAACACATGCATGATGTAAATAAAACTTACTATATGCAAACGGGTTGCTTTTATGTATCTGCCAATTTAATTTACATTACATTAATTCTTCTGTTGAATGCAATTTCCTACAGTTTAATCTCTTTCAGCAGATACACAGGATCTTTATAACAATGTAAAATGAGGGACAGAACAGTACACCATGCCAGAAAGTTGAATCCTACATAGTTTAGCCTGTTTTGGTCTGGACTTGTATAGATTGGTGCAGACTTGCAATTTTTCAGTCTCACGCATTCACAAACAGGCCTATAAATCAGTAGCTACATGCTTAGCTAGGAGGATGAAAAACAGGATTCCAAAGGCAAANAAAAAAAAAAAAAAAATCCACTCCTCAATAATTACATTGTTACTTTATTACATTGTTACATAATTACATTAACTTGTCACTCAATAACCTGAGACCAGATAGAAAGGAGTCTAAATCTAAGCCACCACATCCGATGAAGTTGTATTTAAGAAGAAAGAGCCCACTGTTACTGGTTCTTCAGATTTTTCTCCTACTTAGGAGTCTCATGAACCCATTTTTAAGTACTGAAGTCTTAATCCTCATTCTACATGACAAGAAGAGTTTGTCTATTAAAAATCTAGCCTAGACAGAAAAAAATGGGCTTAAAATTAAGATAATTATATATCCTGGAAAAAAAAAAGTGTTTTATTTGAATTCATTATGGGACTTCCCTGCATTGCCATCTTAACATTCAAAAACACATTTCACCATAAGTACTTGTCCTAGTTTCTAACAGAAGTTACGCTTCTCGTAGTGTCTAGTATGAATTTATCTTGTACCTCCGAGATATTGATAACATCCTGGCAGTGTTGAACGGAGCCGAGGACATAACTCACTTCCGCATTCCTCTGCCAGTGAAATAGTTAAGGGGGGCATAAGGAACTGGGAACTGGGAGGGGACAGGACCAGGGCAGCTGACCCAAATTGACCAAGGAGCTATTCCATCCCATATAACATCATGTGATTGGTTGGTGGTGTTTCCGGGTTCCGTTCGTTTCGGAAGGGGCTAGCCGGGAGGAAGGGTCACCAGTGGCTGTGAGCCCTTGCTCTGCGTATCCTCTTTGTGTATATATATATATATATATATATATGTACTGTTATTTCTTTTGTTCTCTTTACTATTTTAGTAAATAGCATTTATTTCAACCCACGCATTTTACTGCATATCTCTCTACTTCTCTCCCCCGTCCCATTTGGGGAGGGGGGAGAGTGAGTGAATAACTGCGTGGAACTCAGCTATCTGCTGATATAAACCATAACAGTACTTGACAGTTTTTTGTGCAACTCTTGAAAAAAAACTCTTATCACAGACAAGTGCTTATTTGCTAGAACAGACCTTCAACATGGACTCATCTCAGTCAAGACTTAATCTAGAATATTAGATCATTAGAAGTAGATGGGGTGCTGAAAAAGTAAAGTCTACATGGAAGAATATGCAAAGCAAATACAGAAGAAGAATACTGTGTACAGAAGTGGGAAAGAACATTCCAAGCATTAATTTTTCCTAGGATGGAGAAATTCAGAGCTGAAACAGAAGCAGAACAGAGCAGAAACATAAGGAACTAGCAGAAGTAGCAAAATACTAGTGTTCTGAAGCAAAGAAGCACCACTGACTTTAAGTGAAGGGTAACACTATAATCTTCACCTGCTTTCCATTTTGAATTATTCTAGTTAAATCTAGAGAAGAAATAGTGACCAAAACGGAGATCAACGGTCAATGCTGGAATTGTGTTTGTTTCCTGCTCTCTTTATTGATAAATGACCCAGAATTTAACTTGGACTTAATTTGTCCAAGATGCATGGATTATATTGGTCACATCTTCTAGCTTGAAAAGTAGGTGTACTTTCTTTTTCTTTTCTTTTTCTTTTTTTCTTTTTCTTTTTTTCTTTTTCTTTTCCTTTTTCTTTTTCTTTTTCTTTTTCTTTTTCTTTTTCTATTTATTTTTCTTTTTCTTTTTCTTTTTCAATCTCTGCAGAGTTCCTCCAGGATAAGTAATCTCTATAGTCTTCTTTTTATGACTTAATCTACATTGATCAAGACATCTCTCCAAATCAGGTAAAAGAAAATCTGTGCAAGCATTATAATCTGCCAGACAAGAAGTAAAGACATACAGCAAGCAAAAAAGATGCCTTCTAAAATGAAACAATCTTTCAGAGAATGCAGAAAGGGTGTCTGGCACAACCAGAATAATCTGGCAGAATGGGCATGAGAGAAGTCTGAAGGAACCACAATAATCTTACAGCTGAAACAAGGAAGTTGCCTGGCCAAACCAGAGCAAGCAGCGATCTCCAAAATAAGATTAATTATGTCAAGATCAGATGAGATTGTCCCCTCTGAGGAACAAGAGAGGAATACCAAGCATCAGCAACAAGAGAGGGAAGGTGGGAAGGAAGAATACAGCTCATATTGCTTCTGGCCTCTCCTGCTGTTGGTGAGCTCTCAAGTCTGAATATCTTGATATCAAGGCCCATCGTCATAAGCACTAACTGCATGACTGCAGCTCCTCTAGTAGTTTATTAAGCACTTGACAAGTAGTCAAATGAGAATTTAAACTGCCCTTTGATAACATAGCCTCCCAGGGATGGGTGGGAATGGTCTCAGGTGGGAAACGGCCTCTTCGAAGCCTGCCACCATGATGGCTGCTGCCAGCTCTGGCCTCACCCTTTACCTTGCCCCACTGAGCTGGACACTACTCCGACACCAGCCCCATCCAGTCCTGAGGGCTGTCTTCCTGGCTGGGTCCCACTCTATCTGGGGCTGGCTGGGTTGTGGCCAACTCTTAGCCTACTTTGCCTTGTTGGAGCTGTGGGATGGGGCTGGTCAGGAAGAGAGGCACTTGCATCACCCTGGTGGCCCCAGCATCCCCAGGCCACCCTCCTCCAATGCTCTGCCCTGACAAATATGCCCTGGAAGCATGACTGAGAAAGAAGAGTAAAGAGATAAACATGAATGAGCTTTTGGAGGAGCTTAGAATGTAAGACAGGGGAAGGGGAGGAAGGAAAGGAACGGAGCAGAGGGGAATAGAAATATAAAGAAGGTGTAGTTATCCAGACTTAAATTTTTGGGAATTTATAGTGGAAGTAGATGCCACACAGACTAGAGAGGGGAGTTTATTTTTCTTTTGCTTTGACCCATTTCTTTATTCAATTTGTAGCTGTCTCCCAAGAAGAAATTATTTTAATTATTTTTCTCTGGTTAAAAATGTGAGCATGTATAGAGATGCTAACATCCTTGATTTACTGCGTTGTTTTTATCCTGGTGACAGGAGGTTGAAAATATTCTCTTCCTAGCAGAGCTGCTGTTTTTTTCCTCTTCAAAAGCAACATATTAGAAAGAGGTAGCTCTGGAAATAGGGACTACAGGTACTGTACAGAAATGCATACATACTTCTTCGCACAGATGTATGTAAGTGTATATAAACATGCCACAAAAAAACCTGGTACTGCTATTATTGACTAAGCATCCCCAGGAAAAGAGACAGGAAATAAAGATGAGCTACATTTTCCTATGCATNTAGGATGCAAGCAACAGGAAATCTAAAAGATCACAAGGACAGGAGACGACAAGGCATCAACTTCATAAAAAGGTGATCTGGATTTAATGTCACTGTGATGGATGAATCTTTTAGGACTAAATGTGAAATTAAATTTCTGGAAGCAGAAAGCCGCAGGCATTTCTGCTACACTTACATTACATTGTGTATCACACAAGAAACGCTGTTGCTAATGGGATTACTAGGTATTAAAAAAAGATAGTCCAGAGTAAGCTCTAATAGCCTGTCATAGTTTTGTATGTACAAATAAATTTGTGTTTTGCAGAGTTGCCATCACACTGCCTCCATGGCTTTCAGACCTGAAATGTGAAGCATTTAATTTTCTTCCTTATCACTGAAAATGCCATGGTGAGTTCATGCAGAACTTAAATCACTACACCTGTATAAATTGAACATCGGCCATGTAAGACATAGCTATAGCTTTGCTCTGAAAGCAGAACTGAGCAATCATTAAGTCCTCCACTTTTGCTAGGTTATTTCACAGTCCCAGTGAGCAGGTTAGAGGAACCCTTTGCATTGAAGATTAAAGCCAAACATGTCAAGTTCAAATATCTAACACCAAGTTTCTAAAAGCTGGCATGGTATATTCAGAAAAACTACGTAAATGTAAATACCACTAGGTTTTAGACTAATTAAACATGCAGAAATGAAATGTAGAAATGGCAGAAGTTAGCTCGGATTTTCCATCTCCTGCATCTTTTAAATACGCACATGTAAAAATTCACATCATACACAAAGGAAAGAAGGGTGGACTTTGAATTTCAAACTGTCACAGTCAAACTTGGTAGAGAGAGGTCAGTGACACAGAAATAATGCTTATGGCAATGACAGGGATTTGTGAGTGATTTCTTACATGCAGGCAAAGCATTGGCCAAAAGGAAGTGAAAAGTCACTTTTGGTAGCCTTGCTACACTTCATCAGTTCTATAAGAAACTCTGAAAATTGAATACCTCAAAACCTGGTGACGAAGATCTTAAGAATACTTTAGATTACAGGACTGTAGAAACCGATTTACTAGAAAGCAAGAACAGGTAAGAGGAGTTTTGAAGTAGAGATTTTACTTTTATTCTATAAAATCAGAATAAAGTGCACCTAAGTGTGTCTTTTAAAAAAACCTTCAGTCCACATAGTTTTCTTCTAAATTAAAATTACAGACAGAAGTCAGTAATTTGAATAGATTGTATTTTTCTTTTCAGTACTTTTAACTAGAACAAGTATTTGTACTCAGTAGCTTGACTGAGACATACATACAGAAGGATCTTAACAAGACTGCCTTCATCATATTCATCACCATTAAAAACTAATGGGAACAGGTTATAAAATAGAGTATTCTTGCTGAAAGGGTGACCACTTTGTTAACGGGTAATGTCATGTCACACTAAGTACTGATTGCCACTATTTACTTCCAAAAATAACTCATCATTTTGCATCTTTTTTGAAAGAATTAGGACATTAATACAATAAAATTGGATTCTTAAGAGGAATTAGTACAACAGACATACTTGTCATATTCCGAGTAATAACTTGTAGAATGAACTTTTAAACAGATCCCTAGAAACTGGCATTTTATTGTGCACTTCTGCAAAATCAACATATACAGGAAAGGGCTGCAGGATCTTGGGTGTCTAGGATCTGAGACAGAAACTCCTCATTACAGTTGGAACAAAGAAGAGGCTGACAGTATGAGTAGATGGTGAAAAATACAAGGCACATAATGTAGATTATCTGTGATTTCTAAACAGAGCACTGAAAGAGTGACTTTATTTGGCACTAATGGTGAGAATCTAAAGTCTTGTCCTTATAATGAACAGATTCATCAGTACAAATCCCTTCCATTCTAGGGAAGGCACGTACTTCACAAAAATAATCAGAGAATCATAACAACTGAGTTTCTCACAGTGTTTCTCTCCATTCCAAATAACAGAAGCTCAGATGTAGATGTCTGAAACTAAGCAAACAAATTTTATCATAGGTGTTTAAAATTGCTTAAATTTCTTGTGTACTGCTTTAAAAAAAATAAAAAGTAGTTTGGCTAAAAATATCTATTGCCACAGAAAGGAGTTGAGAGACAAGAATCTTTCTCACTACACTTTATTTTGCCAGGGAGTCGTCCAGTAATTAAGAAAAGAGAAAGTAATAATGTATTTTAAATAAGTATTTGGAATAATTTATCTTGCTGTAAAGAGAAAAAAAAAAAAGTCCCATCAGAAATTAAATTATTTGAAACTGATGCATTATTCAGTATTACAGGAATTCTGATGCATCATTTCATATTAGAGCTCATCTCACTTACTGAACTCTTTTTTTTCCCCCAATCCATCAATGTAAGTGTGCTGAACAAGAGATAAACTGTAACAATAAGGAAATAAAAATGTTGAATTCTCTTGTTGAGATACAGGAACTGGTTCAATTTTAATTCAGCTTTTCCTAATAACAACTCCAAACACCATGGAAACTATCATAACAAATAAACTCATAAATAGGTCAACTGTGGAGATAACTGATACAGCTTGCAATACCCTTTAAAATGCAGTGCCCACTTTATTTTAGAAATACAGCTTTTATCTGTATGCACCAGCAAAACTTACTCTCACATATTAGAAAGCCCTTCCACAAACGCTTCATTTTCAAAACTTGTTGAAGGCCTTGCCAGCTCTTACTTCATGGCTTTGTACATAGCCAGCAAAACAGCTCAAAAAAAAAAAAAAAACCATAGAGGCTGTAGTTGTAGTCATTTGTAAATTCATTTGCATTTCTTTTTAAAACACAGCAACCAGTTTCTAGAGAATATGTCTCTTCAAATTATAGGGTAAATGCATTTGGTGCCAAAATCCAAAAGCATTCAACATCCATTCTCATCTTTTTTAAATATAGGAAAAGCTGCTCCAAAAATAAATTTGGCCGGTAAAGCAGTGGAAATTATTAAATAAATTCTTAAAAAGTAGTTTGGGAGATATTGTACACTAAGCCTGAGATACTCTGTAAACCCAAATCAGTACTTTATGTTAATACCATATATTATCTTCTTTGGGGGAAAAAAAAAAAAGGCATACTGAATTGGAAAATATTATCTTTTCACATCAAAAACAATAACCATATTATAATTATCTATATAATAATGGAGAAAAATCAGTTTAACTTACCTGTTTGCAGTAACAGTCAGGATGTTATCAATCATATTGCAATTTAATGAAAGATGAATGAAGCCAGTTCATTTTAAAAAAAAAGAGAGAAAAAAAAACAGAAATGTAAAATTATTATTATATTCATAGTCATCTCTGCTCGCAAATCATTTTTTCTTAAGGAATTTTCTCTTACTTGCCTCTTGATTTTCAAAATCTTGATTTGGCCTAATTTGAAATTAAAGAGTCAAAAATGTGACAAGCAGTGACACGCACATCAAAATGAATCATATGCTTGCACTTTACACAAGATTAGCAACTCTTCTGTACCAATTCTTCCATAAAATAAACTCTATCTTAAGTTATCAAGCAATTAAGACACTTCTAATAGCTTGCAACATTTTTACATCTTAAATTTTAATAAACAAAAAAATACAACGAAAATAAAACGAAAAAATATAACCATTAAATGTTTTAAAAGTTTTAAGACAGAATGTGCACGTTGCATGAAGTCTGATAGTGAAATCAACAGACAACACAGGGCACTGGAGTGCGGATACTTGCATGCATATGTCTGGCAAAAACTAACTGTAAGGTTAGGACTAAGTTTTTTGCTCCCAGGAGAGTGTGGGCACTGTCCTGGCATCTTCAGTGCCATCCCCTCCAATTTAACAAGGATTAAAAAAAAAGTCTAATTAGCTTTCTTATTCTTATTTCTTATTCTTGTAAATCTAAATGCTACAGTACAAAAATGTTTAAATAGGTATACTTTCTAAAACATACCTACTGTTACATTATTTCCTGCCTCAATGATTTTCCTAATTTCATTATTTTATTCTAATAAAATTTTACAAAAGAGCCATAGTTTTACAACATCATTCCATTAACATTTTCAAATGGTGCGTCACCATCATATGCATCCTCTTAACAGTAAGCAACCCACTCCTCAAAACTTTTTATATAAAAATGATGTACAGGTAAATTTACAGTAAATGAACATGAAGAAAGCTACAAATAGAACAAGATTTTTTTTTAAAGTAAAATGGGGTAAAAGAATTTCACATTTTACTTGGTTAACTGAGGCACAAAGAAGAAAAGGATGTTGTCTTAGAGCTCAGAAAAACATTATGACAGAGGAAGAAATGAATCTCAACAATCCTTCTCACACAGTGATGACAAGCAGTTTAAAAGTAATCCTCAGCTCTCCTTTAACCTCAGTTTCCTCCCGTTCTCACAGGCTGTTTGGCTTTGGTTCTAGTCCAGAGCGAATTCAAGAGAACTTCTTAGAGAACTGGGTACAATTCATTTTCTGCAGGAATGCATTGGCTCCGGCAGGGGTTTGTAGAAGCTGTAGATTTTAATAAGAATAGGAATGTGTGCATCCTACCCCTTTTATTTATGGGACCATTACTCTCCAGACTGTTCTTAAACTCCCAAGATTTATTTCTCTTATGCCTCACACAGGTGCAGAAACTTCTATTCACTTAGAACCTATACCTAGGAACCAGAAAAGGGGAAAAGAAGGATATGCAGAAAGCCTCTAACACTCTTCCTTCCATAGAGAGGAGTGCCCCTAGAAACTAACATAAATAGTCCCAATTTTCATGACCAATTGCGTCTCTAATTGAGTAAGTAGCTCCCAGCACTAATCATTGCCTCATGCATACCAAGAAAATCAATCTTAGTTTTCCAGGTCCAGCTGAAATAAAGACTAGAGACTAACTCTGCAGTCGCCAACTTTTCTTACACGAAAATCCAGTGGCTTAATTTACAAGGAACTATGGCCTTCTAAAATAGAAAGAAAAGGTGTGTACGTCTACTCCAAAGACTTTGAATTCAAAAACAAACAAAAAATCCCATGTTCCAGATGCAGTGCTGGAAACTGCATTTTTTCTGACAATCTTGTCAGGAAAAAAAAAAATGACTGAAAGAGTTCACATCACTTCTATTGTAGTAAAATTTGGTCAGGCAAAAAGCCATTCAGCCAAATTGTTCTTCTTTGGACTCACACATATAAAGTTTAGAAATATATAAAATGCAGTCTGATATTTCCTCTGCATCCTGTGACTTGTATATGGAAAACAAGTATAACTCCCACACCCACCCCAGCCCCCTAAAATTCAAGTAAGTCTTCAATAGCTTACAAAATGTTTATGCACTTTATAAATCACTCTAGATTCATTCCTTGTATGCTGGATTTGCAGCAATGTGTCCTTGCAGCAAATAAGGCTAACAGCATCCTGGGCTGCATTAGGAGAAGTGTTGCCAGCAGGTCAAGAGAGGTAGTCCTTCCCCTCTTCTCATCACTGCTGAGGCAACACTTGAAACACTGGGTCCAGTTCAAGAGCAATACGGACATACTGGAAAGAGTTCAGCAAAGGGCCATGGAAATGATTAAGGGAATGAAGCATCTCTTTTACGAGGTAAGGCTGAGAAAGCTGGAACTGTTAAGAGAACAGAAGGCTCAGGGGGATCTTCTCAATGCAAAGAAATTCTTGAAGGGAGGGTGTAAGGAAATTCTCAGTGGTGTCCAGTGAAAGGACAGGAGGCAATGGGCACAAACATCAATAAACACTTTTTCACTACGAAGACAACAGAGCACTGGAACAGGTTGCACAGAGAGGGGAGTCTCCCACTGTGGAAGTTCTCAGCCTACTACTAAAGCAACAAACATGACACACAAAAATGTTGTGAAGTCCTTAAGTTTTCAGTTAGAAAGTATTGTGAAAGTAAAAAAAAAAGATCAATTTTTCACCAAAACAATAAATGTTGCATAATATTTATTTTGTCATTCCAAAGCCAGTTTGAAAACATGTTCAGTGAGAATCAGTTTCTGTTGCTCTCTTACTATTATTTCTGGAGAATAAATTCTTAGTAAACAATTCCAATTGTTAATTAAATAATTAAATGAAATAATCCAAACAATTCCAACAAATATATAGATCTACAGCTAAAATACAAGTAAAAGTCAAGCAGGCAGATTTAGATGGTTTATATCATCTTAAAAGTTTGGGAATTAAGATGGTGTGACACCAGGTTTTGCTACATTCTAACCTGGTTATTTCTGGCACAGTTATGCGGGCACTCTCAGCTTAACATGGTATCACCAATTAGGTTTCCGGGACACTGCTGTCCCTGCAAGGTTATTCTCCTACAAAGGGTCCCAAGACTTCCTTCAGTTTTGTGTGAAGTTTGTCACAATTCCTCTTCAGCCACCTGAGAAATCCAGCAGTTTCTCAAGGTGCTATTTGTAACCTGTCAGCTTCTCACAGCTATCTATCACATACAGCAATTCCTCATGCTAGCCGTTTCTTTTACCTGTTCAATTAGCTTAGACTTAGATCATAGAATCATTGATATTCTGACTTGGAAAGGACCCATGACGATCACTGAGTCCAACTCCTAATGCAAGTAATCAGCAGCCTTGTCGTCTGTCTGCAGCCCTAACACACCATCAGTTTGAAGACTGAAGCTTTGGAGAAACAGCTACATAGCTGTTGGTTGTAAGGCTGGTCCTGGCTTAAGTAGGTATAGAAGAGGCTGTTAGCAAATAAGCAAGTCTCATTTACACTAACATGTCAGAATGCATCTCATTTTTCAGGCAGCAAGAGCACTTCTCCGTTAGAATCCACACAGGCTAAAGACAAAAATGTTTTATTTTCACTATTAATCCTTCCTGTATTAAAGACATCTGGCATATCAAGCATTATGACAATGTATTAAATAAATCAGAACTTCCGTGAGATAAGACCCTTGATGCCCTACTTTGCAAAGGTTCTGCCTCTAGCTAAGTGTACAAAAAAGGTGCCAAAGCTACCAGAGTTTCAGTCTTCTCTGAATAACTCCAATCTAGGTTACAATATTAAAGGAACATTTTCAAGAACTCCACCAAGTCAGCAAACCCTATAGTCCCTATAATCCAACACAAGGTCTCACAGCTCTTGATAAAATAGAATTTAAATGTTGTTAAATGCATTCCAGGTAATCAGCTCCTGGCCACCCATCCTGGTTAAGCCGACAATCCTATTCTATAAATTTTGACAAAATAGTGCCAGCTCTAATGCGCTTCATTTGCACAAAACCCAAACCACCTCAGTGCTGGCAATCTGTATTTTCTGATAGTGACTGCAGATGCATTCAATGGTGTTCCAAAAAGGCATAAAACTAAAGTTAATATTTGCTCATCCTAAAGCTGTTCACAATTTTTTTTTTCTTTCTCTCCTAGAAGAAAGCCAGTTTTCTTCAATTGGATTCTTCTGCAAAAGGGTCTGGAGAAGCGAGTACAGTAAACCTTGACNTTTTTTTTTTTTTTTATCAGACACACAAAGGTCAAAATTCAGAAAAAAAAATAAGGCACAATTGGATCTTTTAGCTTATTAATTGTTTTAGCAAAGGTACACACCTCCACATGGATGCAGACCAAAAGGCAACAGGAGAACATAAATGAGAGACAGCACTCCGTACACCTTAAAAACTGTGTTAATCTGATCAGCAATTATATTTTACCTTCTCAATAGTAGTATTTTTAACCTTAATAAAAAGATAATTTAAAAGATTTTTAATCTTAATAAAAAATATAAAAAAGAACTGTTCTGTAACTATCTATATATGAACAACATTCAGAACTGTATTTTAAATCTGCAAATTGGTTTTGACTACCTTGATTATAATAATAATTACTTTTTCTCATATATTCTGTTTCACGTAAAGAAATCTACTTTTCAGACACGAATGGAAATAATGGAAATCATTATTTTGTATTTGTTTTGCACCTTATTTGAGATTTACTACATTTAGAACTTAATTATGCAATTTTCCTGCTTTATAACTGAAAAAACTATTTCTGTTTGACCTATCAACACTGAATCAAGCTCTTTTGACAACAGCAGAATAAAGTCCACACTGTGTAGCCTGTTTTACTATGTGCTAGAAACAGAAATATCCCATCAGTGCTTATATGACTATTCTTGATATACCTAGGGTGTTAGCGATCTTTACAGGTAAGACAAAAATTCTGCTTAGAAATCTGGTGAGAGGGACAAGGCACCATTTGCATTTTTCAGGCAGATTTGAACCCACTGTCTTCACCTTGGGAACAGCTCTAACTGCTACGATGTTGGTACAGAAGAGAGGTACTAAAATCTCTGCCTTCTCTTATGTCCTACAAAATCCCACTTTGGCTGGTTGTTGACTGACTGCCACCAAGTGTGCGCACACATACACAGAGCTTTGTGGCAGCTTTGTGGTAGCAGATTCCACAGCTGGCAGACTTAGCAAAAAATAGCTCTAGATCCCACTGCAGCCTTGAGGGGAAACAGTCTGATCTAGATGTGTTCAAAGCACAATTTGGCACATTTTCAAGTTACAACATATCTAGTAGTCATACCAGTCCTGCATGATTGGTTATAGCAGGTTGACACTAAAGTACAAAACTGTCTCATTTTCATGTACAAGAGTTTGATCTCTTTTAAGGTAGACACAGCAATCTAAGCAGTCTACAAGCAAGGAAGGAGTAAGATAAAACCCCAAATAAGATAAATAATAGCAAATTTCAAAATATAATGCTTAAGACTTCAGTTTTCTGAGATGGTTACGTAGCTCTGAAAAAAGGAAGGCCTAGATTTATCTTACATTTACTGAGAACAAACCTATTTATAAATTTCAAGGAATTTTGTTTGTTTTACAAATCAGATGCTTAGAAACTATTTGGAAATTACAGACCTTGAACCTTCATTTCCTCTAATCATATTTACTACAAAGAAAATAACTACTTATAATCATTTGTGTACAGTTCAAAATCTTATGATTGCCTATTTCCATCATGCTGAAGAAATTTAATTCTTATAATTAAGATTTTATGATGATATACACATGGTTTTATCTGCAAGAGATGAAGATACAACCATTGCAGGAGATCTAGTGAGGACAATGTGATGTTCATAATTCAACATATTTGCTTATTTCATTTTACCCAAAGTGTTTTATTTGCATTTGTGCAAAACAATGCTACGTGACTAATAAACGATCTCCTATGGAATGCAGGAGTAAGTTAACTCACATGTTTGTAAAATTATTTTCTGCCTCACTCTTTTCTGTATTATGTATACATATCAATGAACACTATGAAGTACCCTGGATACCTCTGTAAATGTAGTCAGGGATACTAGACAGATCTGGGCTCATGAATTTCTCTGGCATAGTAAAATCCAAGTTCAGAGGGTAATCAAACCTACAATCAGCCATCGGTCCATTTTGTCCTTGACTTCAGCTGTTCACAGCAACTTAAGAAGATATAGAAGGACAATTAAGGCAGTCTAACTGGAAAATGAAACATTTTAAAAGGGCAGTATAGACTGTTATGGGTCAGTAATCTCATCTGCCTGTTTTCATATAGCTGCATTTACCAGCAAATGAGAACAGAATGATTACTTAGGTAAATGGCAAGGTTTGATAACATTACCTCAGGGAGAAATAAACTTCAAGTATGCCTACAGGTATGAACTCAAAAGCAAGAAAAAAGGTGCGTTCAGTAAAACTATGAGCTACATTTCAATCTATGCTAATTTTATAACATCTGTGAATCTAACATACCCGGGTGATTCAAAAATGTTGTTTTGTTTTAGGAGTTTTTTTCACCAACATTAAATCACACAATTATTACAGATAACATTATTTCAGTAATTCAAATGAAAGAGAGGGAGAGGGCGTTTGGTAGTTACTCACATAATCATAACAGCAAAGGACAGTCTAACTAATCAATTTCTTCTTTATTTTCTCATCCTCCAAAACCAACACTGCAATGCCTTTTAAGTAGAAAAAAAAATGGGGTTTTAAATGTGTCATTGGATAAATGAGCCACCAATCCTTTTATTTTAAAGGATCTTCACTGTGTCAGTTTAGGTTTTGTTCTGTTTCTCTCTTTTTTCCTTCTTTCCTTTCAGTAATGAGCATTCTTGCAGAACTGAAGGGAATTCACTCTCTTCCCCTATCATAAATCCAACATATAGTTATGAATTAACTTCAGCAGACAGATAAACTGATTTAAGTTATCTCATAAATCATTCATAGCCTGGTGATGATCTGCTGAATGAAGATAAAATTTACTACTTTTGCTAATAATCCATCACAGCTATAAACAGATTAAATATCACTCCTGGATTTCTGTATTTTTATTCAAAAACAAACCCAATGAAGAACAAAACAGAAAGAAAACCCAGCCACATTTTTTTGTGATCGCTCCTAGGATGTCTCTTAATGAATGTCCTTGCATCTCTGTACTTCACCTGTCTTAATAATATACTTTCAATTATAATCAGCCAACAATACTTCTCATTTCAGTACTACTGACTCGTAGAAAAAGTCTGTACTTACATAACAACAATCTCCAATAAAATCTAATAAAAGGATCCTTCTTTTCCCACCTAAAAAATAAGGCTCGATTCCTCTGTATTCTCTTCTCTATTTATTTCCCTTGACTTATCTATCTTACTTGAATATAGCTTGTCAGCCCATCTTCACCAGCCAAAGCACTTTCAAATATCTTTCTACATCACATAAGAATTCTTTAAACCTTCCTGTCACTTTGTGTGTGGTTTTAGCGTTATAGAAACAAACTGAATCTTAAGAGACGTATTGCAATTTATGACTTCTGTACAACAGAATGCTGCTATTTTCAGTCAAACACGTGAAAGTGATTTCTGTCTTCTAATACCAAATTTTAGTAAATATGAACAAAAATTACCTTTAAACTTTATATTTTAAGAGTAAGATACTACATAAAAAATACCAAGAACACGAAGAATTTTTTCATGCCTGAAAAGGGCAGATAAGTATTGCACTTTGTAATACAACATTTGAGGGAAAAGAATTGCTTTTTCTCTAAGTAGAACCTACACCTGTAACTGTAAACGTATGGATCAATGAGGCTATTTAAGCAAAGTAGCCCATTCCAGCATGCTTCCTGCCTGCTGTGCTCATGGGTTGCCTGAAGGCATTCCAGGGAGGAGACATTGCCAAAGAGTGCTCCCTCTTGCAGCCCAGGCTGAACCTGAGGTCCTCGCAGTGCCAAGACACTAGTGCAGCCCTGCACAAACCACACCTGGAGCCACCCTGAACTTCACCAGAGCTGCCCTGGAGGGTGCTCTACCAGACTTCAAGCCCTGACAAAAGGCAAATTTGTACCAAACAAATCCTGGACACTGACTTGCTGTTGCAGGAGTAGGCACACCCTATTTGGCCGGCTTCAGAATGCTCGCAGCTGTTAATCCGTATCCAACCATCATTTATTAGATCAGCATAGGGGCACTGTTAGGTCACTGCTTGAACTGGTGACTGAGCACACAGTGGAGGGGTGTGGCTGGCCTGGGAAACAATGGTAGATTATGGGCAAATGTGACCTGAAGGGATGGATCTGGGGCACCTTACCTTGTTACCTTGTTTTTCCCAAAACTGGTGTTGCATGTATGTTCTAGAAAAGATTCAATGTAATGGCTGATAGAAAGCATGCCATATCACTCAAAACTTTCTCCATGCTCTCTTTCACCACTACAACCTTAACTGAAGAGGACTGTAAAATAAAATCTATCCAATCTATATCCTACTTTAAGTGAAGACGTTCATGTATATTTGCCTTAAGAAAAAATTACTCAATTGGTCTCTCACCGAATTCTTCAGATAAATCTTTGCACCTTCTGTTGAGTTCTATGTATCTTGTATTCCTGAGAAGAAAATGAGAACTGAGCAGAAAGAAGAGCAAAATTAGTGATGATTACAGATGCTTCACACTGGCACAATTATAGAATCATAGAATCACAGAATCCTTAGAGTTGGAAGGGACCTTTAAAGGTCATCTAGTCCAACTCCCCTGCAATGCACAGGGAAACCTACAGCTAGATCAGGGTGCTCAGAACCCCATCCAGCCTGACCTCGAATGTCTCCAGGGTTGGGGCTTCTACCACCTCCCTGGGCAACCTGTTCCAGTGCTTCACCACCCTCACTGTAAAAAACTTTTTCCTTAAATCCAACCTAAATTTCTTCTCTTTCAGTTTAAAGCCGTTCCCCCTTGTCCTATCCCCACAAATCCTGCTAAAGAGTCTGTCCCCCTCTTCCTTATAGCTCCCCTTTAGATATTGACAGGAGAGATTTATTATATATTATATATTACGAGGGAAGCACTTCTACTTGTTTGAGTTTTTTTGGTAGGTTGGTTGTATTTTTCCTTTAAACATAAGTGAAAGTTGTGTAAGTAATTAATCTATAGAGAATAACATTAGGAATAAACAATAAATATTAACTGATCTGTATCTGCACTCCTAATAGAACTTTATATAACAGTACCTCTACTTAAAATGACAGAAGTGGGAAGAGGTGGTTAAACAGTCACCTAAAAACAACCTTAACTCAGGGTGATGTGTTCTGGACTGCACAGTACGTTCTGTTTATGACACTCCTGAAGTAGCCAGACTCCTCAACAACACTTAGGATTTCTCCTGGAACTGTCAGACAGACATCAAATCTGCTACAATCTGTGCAAAACAGCTGTTCTTGAAAGTAACCCTGGATGCCTGGTACAACCACTGGGGAAAACTATCAAGAGCTACAAGCCAAGGGCATGATGTTTCAGTAGGACCTTCTGTATTACATCCAAAAGTTTTGGAAGCACCATCTGTTCCAACATGATTTTTGTTTGTTTGCCGTTTGCTCCCCCCAACCTTAATGTTTTATTGACCTGCAACACTGCAGTATAATTCCAGATTTGCAACCTATGCACCACATGCATTTTTTTTTTCCGTATCTAACTTATAGTAAGGAGCAATACTACAAATTAAATAGGAAACATGCACAAAAAGACATTTACAGTATAGCATGCAGGAATTTTTCATTGTACAAATCCATTAATGAAATTCATACAAACAAATCCCTGAGGTGGTTCCTCAAAAATTAATATTAAAGCATTTATTTATAACTTTACAAGTCCTTTTCAAAAGATTAATAGTTTCTAGACTTCAATGACATCTCTGGAGCCCGTGGAAATATAAAATGTGTAAGCCTAAAGTAATTGTTTGGCTGGAAGCCTAGTTAAACCTAGTCAAACCTGTGAGCAAAAATTAATCTTTTAGATGAAACATTTTTTTCATACTACAGTAAAAATCATTGTACAACTAATGCTGTACTGTAAAGTTAGTAATTTGGAAAAGCTTTTCCCTTCTTTAAAAGTAAAACAAAAATAAAATTATTACCATTCAAACTAGCTGACAACTTCTTACAGTGTTGGAAGAAAATTACTTTGACAAATACTTGCATGGGAGTAGGAAAAACGGCACACTATTAAATTGATGTTAATTTAAGATTTATAAAAAGAACTTCTTTAAAAGGTACTTATACGCAATTAGTGGAACTAGCATAGGAGTCACGTTCTAAGATTTACAGTGTCATGGTGTCAGGGCCAGGAAGGAAAAAAAAAAGAAAAAAAGAAAAAAAGAAAATACATTTTAGAAATAGGTGAAATTCCACAATGTCCCAAAAGAAAAAGTGGCTAAGGATAGTTAGTCTATCCAGCAGGACAGAACATGGAAAAAAAGAATTAAATGGCTACACGATTTAATCAGTAACACCCAGCAGAATTCCTACTGAAAATAATGTTTTGCATGTCCTGGAAAAAAAGAAAAAATCATGCTATTTTCCCATATCTAGTCGTTTCTGACAGATGAAATTAATTGTTTCACCACACTAACAAGTTAAAATTGAATTTATGTCCAGAAAAAAAAAGAAACTGAGGAAGCATCTTTCTTATTCTCATTCAAATTTAAGTATTTCAGGAACAGAAAATTTAAGGCTGCTCTTCTTAAATGAGAATTCTGCAATTTGCCTTTTTCCTTTTTTGTCAATCTCAGGGTAACACCATCCCATCAAGACATTCTTATTTTCAAGCAGTCTTTTAATTTTGTAACAATTTGTGCTGAGTTTTGGTTGGGACAGAGTTAATTTTATTGTGCTTCACATGGTGATATATTTTGGATCTATGATGAAAATAATGCTGATAGCACACCAATATTTCATCTGTTGTTGAGTACTGCTTACAATGGGTCAAGGTCTTTTCTGTTTCTCACACTGCTCTGCTAGCAAGTGGGCTGAGAGGTGCACAAGTTGGGAGGGGACACAGCCAGGACAGCTGACCCCAACTGAACAAAAAAATGTTCTACACCATTTGACCTTGTGCTCAGCAACAAAACTAGAAAGGAAGTTGGCAAGGGCTGCTGTTGCTTGGAGATTAACTGGGCATTGCTTGTCTGGTGGTGAGAAACTGAGTTCTGCAGTACGTGTTTTTTCTTATCCTCCTGGTTGTATTTTTTTTTTTTCCCCACTGTTTCCTTGCTTTAAATATATACACATATGTATGTGTATATATATGATGCGTATATATATATTTACTTATGTATTTACTTATTAAACTCTCTTTACCTCAACCTGCAGGTTTTCTAACTGTTGCCCTTCCAGTTCTCTTCCCTAATCCTGCAGAGGGAAACAATGAGATGAGCAGGGCTTAGCTGTCTGTCAGGATTAAACCACAACACATTTTTTCTAATAGAACTGTTGTTTTGGTAGCATACAAAAGATACAAAAGTCATACCAAATTTTCTATGAGACTTTTTAAAATAAAACATCATGTTTTAAGATATGCAAGTTACATTACAGTCATAGAAAAATCAGACTATTTGCATGCAAGAGACAATCCTCAATGGTCTAAAGAAATAAGGCAAATGAGTGGGAGAAAGAAGGATCAGCATCTCTAGTTTACAGATGAGGAAGTAGGCTACAAAGACATTGTTATACTGACATTATCCTCCATGTAGTATAACAACCTTATAATTGAACAGATTTTATTTTTGAAACGTTGTTTAGAAGGAATTTCTATATTCTTCAAATTAAATATTATAAAGTATTTATGTGAATTCATTAAACACTGGTTCATATTGGACTGGGTTCACCTTACTCTGACCTCTTAATTATTTTTTGGTGAGGGTCCATGTTGGCATTTCTTTTACATAAACGGTCTCCACGTTCAAGGTAAATGAATGATTTGAATGCTCCACGGGGAACACATTTGAACACAACTGAAACTTTAACTCAGTGTGTTTGTTTCACACAGTCAAATATTCATGGTTGGTCTGTATTAGCTGAAACCTTATGAAGATGGTTAATTTTAAATTAGATAAGTCTCCAATCCAGTAGTGTGTCTATCTAGATGACATTTTCGTAAATTTCCAAAAGTTTACTTTCAAAAAACCTTGATTATTTTAATGGAAAAGCTAAACACAAAAATATAAAAGGTTTTTTTACTACGGCGATGTCACTATATAAGATTTTGAGTGGCCTCTTTTAGGGTAAATCAAAAAAGTTTGCTTTATTGAACAGAATTAAACTGAAATCTCAGCCCTAGATAGACTTTACTCATGTTTTATAGCTCATTCAGAAAAATGCATCTTAACATACTTAAGAGAAGGGAGATATAAAAGGATTCACCAAAATTGGTGAACCATTGGTCAAGCTATTAATAGTAAATAACCATCTTTTCTGCTGGATAGTTCCCAGAAGATAAGTAATATCGGAAATAAAAACAGGGAAGTTACATTAATAGGAGAGCAGTTTTAAAGATGCAAGGCTTGCTGTACAAATATATTGTTCATTTATAAAAGCAACTGCATTTAATGACTCCTGCATTTTTATTCCTGAAATTTGTTTTCACAGACTTTTGACTTTTGTTTCATGATCAGCAAAGTGGATGCCTGAGCATTTAATATTGAAATATATGCAACTGAGTCTGGAATAAAAGCGAGTTCTGCATATGTAAATCTAAAAAGTATGTAAATATGTTTCCTTTTCGCACACTGAATGCCATAGTTGAACTACATTTGCAAATGAGATAATTACGGAGAATCTCCAAAAAAAATAAAACCAAACAACAGAACCCGGACTTTTCAGAGGAAAGAGAGAGCCCATTTTGTTTTGAAAGTACGTCATCTCAGAATTACTAGGTTTTCTGTAATAAAAAATATCCATGTTAGGTTAATTTTTCATATTCTAGATAGTATTTTTCTGGATGCATAACAATCCACATGAGAATTCAGTAACTTCTGTTCAGAAATACCCACAAACATGCTCTGGTTTTGATTATTTCAGTTTGGCTTCCAAATGCCACAGGGTACTGAGACACATATCAGATCTATTTCTTCCTCTAGATTCTTCTATATCCTTCCTCTGATTGGGTATTAATAAAATTGGCCTTTTTTTCCTTGATTATCGTGGTATACTCATTGGAATTTAGATCATACCTTTTCTCCTTCACAGACTGCAGACTCAATTACTGGATGAGTTTATACTTTTTTTCCCACTGGTCAAGCTGGGTCCCATTCAGAAGAACAATGTCATATATCACTTCAAGTATTTCCAAGTTTACAGTAAGTTTGCATTCCAGTTCATCATAATTTAAGTTGCATGTCAAAATCTACAGTTTTGCAGATTTTTGACCCTTGTAAGAAATAGGAAGTAGATAAACTAAACCGGAAAGGGAACCACTACCTACCACCAGCTGCAAAACTGGCTCATCGCTCATCTCTTTTTGTTCTGGACTCCAAATTAGCATTCTCCAAGATAGCTGGAGAACCAAAATCAGAAAAATGATCCTCAGAGAAACTTACAGATTGATCTCTGCCTCCTGAAGATATGATTATACTACTTTGGAACTTAAGTTGGTATCTCTGTAGGGCATCATACTGAATCCAGTAAATGTACCAGCATCCTGGAGCTAGTTCAGGAATCGCCAATGCATTACTGCATTGAATCACATGGACAAGTCCCAAATCTTAACAAGTATAGATAGCAGGCAACCAAATTAGGGATGTCTATACTCAGAAGAGAAAACAGCATGCATTAATCAGTGAAAGCATGCCCCAAAAGCCTGCAGTAACTAAGTGTATAAGAAATAATTTGTTATTGGTTGGAGTAATTGTGCCTTCAGTTAACCCTTCAGAAACACATTAATAAAATAAAATTGCACAATGACTTTATGAAAAAGCTTAACAATTGTTTTTGAAAAAATAAGTGATATATAGAAGGGCTATTAAATTAAATAAAGAAGTTATTGCACTGGGCCAACTACGGTAACTGCTTAGATTCAAGCACAATATTTTAATTTCTTATCAATTATCTTCCATTGTCATCACTTCAATATTTTTGCAATGATAACATATTAACACAAAGCCTGTACTGCTCACTGCAAAAGCAATATGTACTAAAATTATGCAGGTTTTCCTCACCTCTTTCAAGAATGCATATTTATTATGCATGCATGCCATAGTGAATTGCTTGTAACACAGGTACTTTGATTACCTACTATTGTAGAATGTATTCCATTAAACTTTCATGTTCTTTTTACCTTTTTCTTAGTGGTATGTAAGAAACTCAAAAGGTTCTTTTGTATCTCTAATTTATTGCCAAAAAAGGAGCAAGAAAATTCTTCCTTGTCAGAAAAAGGATCAGAACACACTGCCACTAATCAACATAGCCCAGGAGTCACCTGTATGTATCAGAATGTATCAAAACATTGGCAGACTGTAAAAGGAAGCAAAGATTGAAGGGAAGGAAACTATTGCAGCTTTGTAAAATTTAGAAGAATCTTTTTTATACAAAAGCAACAGCTTTTGAAGCTGCATGAAAATCCCTCACAAAAAAGGAAAAGAACTAATCTCATATTTGGAAAAACAAGCTGGGAAAGAATTCCATAGGATACAGTCCTACAAATAAGAGGGGTCCAAGAGATTTCTCAGATAACCTGTGAAAAGAACAGTGACACTGCCTAAGTGTGTATGAATGAAGTTCAGAAGGCCAAAGTCCAGTTGGAGTTGAATCCAGCAAGGGACATGAAGAGCAATAAAAAGGGTGTTTACAGATCCAGGAACAGGGAAAAAAAAAAAAAAAAAAAAGACAACAGAAAATGTGGACTCACTGCTGAATTGGGCAGGGAACCTGGTGATGAATGACATAAAAAGTTCCAGGTAATTGCTCAGTCTATCAACTCTGTAAAAGGGTAACCCTAGGATCAATACTAAGGCCAATAATTTTTGTAATCTTCCTTAATGACCTGGATAATGAGACAACCTTCAGGAAGCCCACATGGCACAAAAACTGAGAGCAGTGGTTGACATGCTGCAAGGTTGTGCTGCCATTTGAAGGGATCCTAAGAGATTGTACACAAGAAATGGTTGAACAGGAACCTCAATATGTTCAAGAAAGGGAAATGCCATGTTTTGCCCTTGAGGAGGAATAAACCCATCTACCAGAAGAGCCTGGGGGCTAGTCAGCTGAAAAGCAGCTTTTAAGAGCTTGCAGATAAAGTGTTGTGCTGGTCACACCACTGACTATGAACCACCAAAGAACCTCTGAAAGAAAGACCAACAGCTTCTTGGGATGGGCAGAGTTGACAGCAGGCAGGAGGAGATGATTCTTCCCCTCTACTCAGCCATAGTTAAGTATGTCTGGTCCAGCGCTGTGTTTCACATTGAAAAAAAAAACAAACAAGGAAACAAACTAGAGACATACTGAAGTGAGTCCAGCAAAAGGCAATAAAGATAATTAAGGGCCTTGAGTATCTGTATTATGAAGAGAGGCTCAGAGAGCCAGGATTCTTCAGCGTGAAACAGAGAAGGCTCAAGGGTATTAAATATACATAAATATCTGATGGGAAAGTTCGAAAAAGACAGAGCCAAACTCTTCTCGTTGAGAAGGATGATAGAGCAAGAGGCAAAGAGCACAAACAAATACAGGAAGTTCCATTTAAACATAAGAAACTACTCTTTAACTGTTAGAGTGGTTTAACACTGAACTACTTGCCCAACCACTTGCTGTGGACTCTTCATCCTCGTAGATATTCAAAACCTGACTGAACACAGACAGCCCTGGGCAACCTGGTCTGGCCAACGCTGCTCTGAGCAGGAGGTTGGACTATGATACCTCAAATATTTAATAAGACACTTCGTCTGATATGACTTATGAACATTTTTATGAAGCTTTTTCTCATGACCTCAAACATTTAAACAGTAAGACATGCATAATCAATCAATATCTGAAACATAATCACTTGATAAAGTTTTAGAACTTTATTTCCATGATTGAAAATCTCTACAACTTGTTTTGAGTTATCACTGCTGAAACTACAAATAAATTTAGAATATGTAAACTGTTGGTTGACACCAATGAGCTCTTAAATACAGCATGTAAACTCCACTCGTTTAACTGCTGACTGTAGCATAGATATATATGCATAATTTTTAAATTCTTAGGTAATAGCTTAGAAACAAATTTAAATCAAAGCTACATCTGCAGAGCTAACTTAATGTCTGATCAGTCATTTCATTTTTGCTTTCCTTTTCCTTCTCAAGACAAAAACTATGCAAGGAATACCTGTTATTTTATAAATATATTCCATCCATTGCTGGCAAACAAATCAATTTACCTATTCAAGACTCAATTTCATATCAAAGCAAAATAACTTTCAAATACGCCCAAACTTATTTTGCATGTATTTTAATGGATTTAAACATGCTAAAGCTTTTACATTTATTTGTGTATATAGCAAATGGAGGCACAACTGTTTCTTGTTCATGTGCAGTATATAATTTGAGAAAACAAAGTCTCAAAGGTGTGAAAATAGGGCAAAAGAAGGGCAGGAAATGAGCCATCCATGTTCAGCACTTAAGAATTACTTTTCTTGGGCCTAGAGGCTTCAAAGCCACCCCCTCATCACCTCAGGCTGGTGGTTTCTAGGAGATCAGAAAGGTTAGTGAGAACCAGTCCCAACCACAAAATGAAGATGCCAACAGGCAATACAGGAAAAGTGAATCTGTTGTAGGAGGGCAATGGCTCTGATAGAAGATTGACAATGAAAAGCAGGGGGTAGCTGTTGAAGTCCTGTAAGTGGTAGGAGGAAGGGAGATTGCAGGTGTAAAGAGAATCATTTACTTATTCAAATTCAATGTCTCTTGGGTAAGCAACACAGCAGGCTGTAAGCAATCCAAGAGACTCCTGGAGCGTGTTGAGGACAACTTCCAGGTCCACAAATTAGAAAAATCAACCAGAGGAGAAGTATTGCTGCACCTGGTGCTCAGCAATGCAGATTAACTCATTAAAGAGGTTAAGATTAGAGGCAGTCTGGGCTGTAGTGACCACACTCTGGCTGACCTTGTGATCTCGAGGAAGATGAAAGAGCAAAGAGCTGTGTCAGGATGCTGAACTTCAAAAGAACAAATTCCTTCTAATTCAGAAGAATTAGAGATTCCTTGGGAAGCCTTCCCAGAGGAAGGCTACAGAGTTGATCACAGGGCTGGAGCACCTCTCTTGTGAAGAAAGGCTGAGGGAGCTGGGCTTGTTCAGCCTGGAGAAGAGAAAGCTCCAGAGAGATCTCACTGGGGGCAGTATCCAGTATTTAAAAGGAGCTTATGAGTAGTAGGGGGACTGAAATTTAACATGGTCTAGATACTGACAGGACAAAGCTTTAAACTAAGATAGGGGAGAATTAGGCTAGATGTTGGCAGGAAATCTTTTACTCAGAGAGTGGTAAAGCACTGGCACAGGCTGCCCAGAGAAGATGTTGATGCCCCATCCCTGGAGGCACGCAAGGTCAGGTTGGATGGGGCCCTGGGTAGCCTGATCTGGTGGGTGCCAACCTTGCTCAGGGCAGTGGGGTTGGAAGTAGATGGTCCTTATGGTCCATTCTAACTCAAGCCATTCTAAGTCCCTGTATCTCAAATCTGGTGTACTTGTCTGATGCCTTTTCTCCTCCCTGCTAAAAGAAATGTTTTCTCTAACAGACCTGGAAAGAAACAAATGCACAGAGGTGGGGGGTCACAAAAAATTATTTGGGAAGAATGAGGTAAAAGCAAAGGACATTAGAGGGATACTTGTTTTAGATTACAAAATGAAAGATTCTGATCAATAACCGTATGTTTTATACATGTATCATTTCAGTGTCCTTGTAATAAAGGCAAATGCAAATAACATAATTTACATGCAGACTACGTCATCATTTCATTCTAAAAAGACTAAAATCCATCTTTCATGTGTAACTTATGATCTTAGTTTTAATGAGAACTTTGACAACTGACAAGAAACATATGTAGATTTCCATTTCAAATATAAGTCTGATTAGGAATCTGTAATATTAATTTTTAAAGGCTCTTTTTGTTGTTTCGTGGTTCCTTTGGCACACTGTAAGTGGGGTTTATTAGCAGTGTTCCTACATTCAAACAACTTTACTAAAATTTGACACACACATCGTATTCTTATCAAAAAGGGAATTAGCTACTGCTGGACAGAGTTTTGGCTAACAGTTTTCAGACAGTCTGATATATCAGAGATCGCTGTATTTGCTTCCATGTTTCTATGTTTAATGTTTTATATTCACAACTATTATTTATATTTTTTACTTCTATCTATTACTTTTGAATTATTACTTCATTATTTCTCTTACTTTAATTTGCAGTTTTAATTTGCATAAAAATAAATATCTACAAAACTGCAGGTACATTAAATACATTTCTTATGAAATACACCTCTTACAACTATATTTGAGTGTATTAAGAAAAAAAGTCAAGGGAAAAAAAAGAAAAAATGAAACATAGCACTTCTTAGACAGTAATATATTACAATCACTGTCCAATAACATAATTGTATGTGAGAAATACAGCAGGAGACAAATAGTAACATAATACAAATATTATTTAACCACAAATTTGTTTTCCATATTTAACTGGCTACTCGCATGCCACTGAACTCAAATTACATGAAACCAAGCATGAGTGACTTTGAAAACCAAGCCTCAAGTTATCAAGGAGGAAAAAAAGGAAGGAAATCATTTGAAAATATAATGATGAAGTTCATTAGATCAGTAAAGCTATAATATTGTAACTTCTCATAAATATTTACCAGATTTTTACATCTAAAATTATACCTCAAAGTCTCATCTTTCAGAAACTCTTGCAGAAAAAACGGAGGATAAAAATCACAATATGCATTTTCCACTGTAACAGCCATATTTTTTGCTTTCTTTCAACGCTAATACCTAACGCTGAAGCTAAAATTTAGTAGCAACTTATTTATATATATTTATTAGTAGACGTTTTCCCCATGAATATATTTCATTCTTTAAAAGTTTGTGTGCCAAAGAGATCAAAATAGACTCTTTCTTCCATTCTTTTTAAGAACAAATACGAATAATAAAAGAAGAAAAAAAAAATCCTTTGTCTCATTATTTCCTTGATGAGTTTTCCTTCAGTTAGTTGGTGCTGTCGTTCACTACCCTGGTTTACAGAATTCATAGCCTACTGATGCTTACAATAGAAAACACAAAAAAATAAAACTACATTAGTAAGTACAGCAGCACTCACTTAAAAGAAAGCCTTACAAAGAACCCATCTACATTTTACCTCACGTTATGTAAATCACTACACAGAAGAACTGCTTATACAAGTTCCACTTCAAATCATCACATATTTTTAAAAGCTCAAGTAGAAATGTAGAAGCATGTAATAATACAAGATTTTTGACTGAATTGAAAATGTGCCCTTTGAAAACTCAAACTCATGAAAGTGATTAGTATTTACTTGCGTTAGACATTAACCATAAAAATCCTCAACTGCTCATTAAGTCAGCAGTCTCCATATCCATAGAGCACTCCACGTTGATACTAGGTGCTATATAAAATAATAACAATATTTTTTTTTAATAAGCAGTTCACAGTCAAGATGTACGAAATTAAAAATGTTTTCATCAGAGTGGCCATTTTTTCCAGGTATGTTGTAGAGTTGCAATGCTCTTTTTACACACAAACTGTCAGTGAAATCTTCCCAAAGACTTTCACAATGCTCTTTCCATGGAACCTCCTTACATAGCTTTTACCAAAAAGAGAGAATACAAATTTATTTCAGTTCAGATAATGGCTTGGAAGGAAAGGTTTTAAGTGGTGAGAGTTTAGCCTGTCTTGGCCCTGTAGAATTGCCATAAGAATGACAGGGAAAAAAAACAAAAACTACCAGTGATATAATTTGATGTACTTGTAATATTTTTATTCTTTCATTATTGAACCCAAATACTACCTTACAGTTAGTGTAAAATGATGCATTTCATGTCATAGAGATTTTACCAGAACTGCTATGCTGCTTTAGTCTTGTTTACAGAAAGGAAATACTCAAGAATCCTGCTTCAGCGATTAAAGTGTAACAGCAGAGCATTAATTAAGTTCCAGGTGGAGGAATACAATATACAGAAGGCAAAGACTGAGACAAGAGCATAGTTTCAGAACTGGTCACACAATCTTTAACAGTTCATTGACCACTGAATTCTGACAGGTCACGAGTGTTTGGCCACTTAGAAATACGAGACTGCAGTTTAAGGACTCAGTATATCATTCTCACATAAACGGTAGTGCTGCAGACATATGTGTTACCTTTATTATTATTATTTATTTATTTTTTTTACCATAGAATCCTTAGAGTTGGAAGGGACCTTTAAAGGTCATCTAGTCCAACTCCCCTGCAATGAACAGGAACATCTACAGCTAGATCAGGGTTCAAGATCAAGCCTGATCTTGAATGTCTCCAGGGATGGTGCATCCACCGTATCTCAGGACAACCTGTTTCAGCGCTTCACCACACTTACTGCAAAAAAATTTTTCTTTATATCTTATCTAAATCTCCCATCTTTTAGTTTGGGACCAATTCTCCTAATTCCCCTTGTCCTATCACTACAGACCCTGCTAAAGAGTCTGTCCTTCTTTCTTGTAGCTCCTTTCTAGATACTGAAAGGCTGCTGTCAGGTCTCCTCGGAGCCTTCTCCAGGCTGAACAGTCCCAGCTCTCTCCACCTGTCCTCATAGGAGAGGTGCTCCATCCCTTGGATCATTTTTTGTGGCCCTCCTCTGGATGTGCTCCAGCAGGTTCATGCCTCTCTGAGGACTCCACATGTGGACACAGTACTCCAGGTGAGGTTTCATCAGTGCAGAGCAGAGGGGCAGGATCACCTCCCTCGACCTGCTGGCCACGCTTCTTTTGATGCAGCCCAGGACACATTTGGCTTTCTGGAGTGTGAGGGCACATTGCTGGCTCATGTCCAGCTTGCCATCCATCAGTATCCCCAAGTCATTTTCAACAGGACTGTGCTCAATTCTATCATCCCCAGCTTGTATAGGATAGTGGGCACTACCATGACCCAGGTGCAAGACCTTGCACTTGGATTTGTTGAACCTCACGAGGTTCTCCAGGGCCCACTGCTCAAGCCTGTCTAGGTCTCTCTGGATTGCATCCTATCCCTCAGGAGTGTCAACAGCACCACACAGCTTGGTGTCATCTGTAGACTTGCTGATCACTGCATCTCACTGTTGATGTCATTGATGAAGATATTAAAGCGCGTCGGTTCTAGCACAGACCCCTGAGGGACACCACCCATCACTGATCTCCATCCAAACACTGACCACTGACCACCACTCTCTGGGTATGATCTCGCAACCAGTTCTGTGTTGAGCAATCCACCCATCAAATCCACACCTTTCCAATTTGGAGAGAAAGATGTCGTGGGGGACCATGTCAAAGGCCTTACTGAAGTCCAGATGGATGACATCAGTGGCTCTTCCCTAGTCCATTGATGCTGTCATAGAAGGCCACTGGATTGGTCAGGTAGGACGTGCCCTTGATAAAGTCATGCTAGTTGTCCCATCATCTTCCTGGGCACAGAGGTGAGGTTGACAGGTTGGTAGTTCCCTGGGTCATCTTTCTTAAATACGTGTGATATTGCCTTTTTTCCAGTCACAGGGGACTTCACCTGACTGCCATGACTTTTGAAATATCATTGAAGAGTAGCTTGGTGACTACATCAGCCATTTTCCTCAGGACCCTGGGATGCATCTCATCCAGACCCACAAACTTATGGATGCTCAGGTTCCTCAGGTGGTCACAAAACTGGTCTTTGCTTACAGCAGGAGGACATTGCTTCCCCAGTCTCCACTTTACAAATCATCTGCTTGAGGGCTGTGTGAAGAGCAGTTTCCTGTGAAGATTGAGGCACAAAAGTTGAGTACCTCAGCCTTCTCCTTGTCTGTTGTTACCAGCCTGCCTGTATTGCTCACTAGGAGGAGTACACCCTCTTGGACTTTGCTTTTCTGGTTGAAGTATCTGTAGAAGCTGCCTTTCTTGTTCTTCTTTGCACTCCTTGCCAAGTTCAGTTCCAGTTGGGCCCTGGGCTTCCTGACCCAATCCCTACACAGCTTAGCAACATCCCTGTACTACTTCCAGGGTGTCTGTCCCTGCATTCACTGCCTGTGCATTTTCCTCTTGCTCTTCGGTTTGACCAGCAGGTCCTGGTTCAGCCATGCCAGTCTCTTGCCTTCCTTTCCTGACTTCCTACACCTGAAGATGGAGAGCTCTTTCATCCTGAGGAAAGCTTTCTTAAAGGTCTGAGAGCTCTGCTCCACTCCCTTGTCCTTGAGGACAGTTTCCCAGGGGATTTTGCTAACTAACTCCCTGAAGAGCTGGAAGTTGGCTTTCCTAAAATTTAGCATCCTGACTTTATTCTTTTTGACTCCTGAAGGATATGAGGTGAACCCCACTACTGCATGGTCACCGTACCCCAGGTAGCCTCCAATCCTGATGTCACCAATCAGTTCACATGTGTTAGTGAGCAACAGGTCTAGTGTTGCATTCCCCCAGTGGGGCTGTCTATTACCTAGCTCAAGAAGTTATCCTTGATACATTCCAGGAGCTTCCTGTATTGCCTACAGCTCACTGCGCTACTTTTCCAGCAGAAGTCAGGGTGGTTGCAGTCTCCCAGCAGGATGAAAGCCTGGGATTGTGATGCCTTCTGTAGCTGGAGGATGAAGAAACTTCTTTTACAGAGACTTCTGCGTACTTTCGGACACTAGGTTAAAAGGGTAATTACAGAACCTACCATCCCAATCTACAGTGTATGCAAATACTCCTTTCATGTTAAATCTAACAATTTAACTCCTGCAAATTCTCAGAGAAGCTTAATATTACCTGGCAATTGCAGGCTTCTGATGTCTTCAGGGCTGCTAGTGAACATAGTTCACTATGATATTACATGAACCATTTATTTTAACAGACTACAAGACACCCACAGCACATGTCACTGGCTTAGATGTTTCAAACTAATTTAATTAAATAGTGAGAGACTGGAAAAAAAATATTTTTTGATAATGGGCACATCACACAAACATCAAAACTTCAATATTATACCTATTGACATAATATTTATGCATAGTTTGGGGACAATGACAGTTTTCAACACTTTGTAGTTGAGATGTCAAATCATATCAGCAGACACAGCTAGATAATAGACATAAAAAGATGAAATAACAGCATAGTAAGAATTAAAATGAGCATTGTTATTGAGACAGACTACAGATATCTACAGACCCTTCACCTGGATGGTAGGTAGCTTTTTTATTAAGTTGAAAGGTACTGTTGCAGGACTTGGTCAATTGACTTTGATTAGGTTAGCGGGGATCATGTTAGAAGCTTTTCTTTCAAATCCTGACGGCAGTTGAGTTGGTCACCTTTCAATTAATGACTGTATCATAGCAAGAAAAACTGAAATGGATCACTGACCACCCTGCTGACAGGCAGATCAGAGGAGGGGGTAGAGGGAATTTTAGAAAAACTAACTGTATTTAAGTCAACTGCCTCACCTTTGAAGAATACTACCAAATTTTGCCACACTTTTACCAGTGTCGAAGAGAAAAATTAGCTTTAAATCAATGCTGGGAAAACAGATAATAAAAAGAAGCCAAACATGGTTACTGAATCTCCCGCTGACTGAGTCTGAAGGTAGTATGAAGGTATGCATACTTTTGATCATGATTTTTTTTTATCAGGATATTGGTACTCTGAAAGTTATAGCGTCACCCTCAGAACACAGCTGTGATGTTCCTCAACATCTCACATACTCAAAATGCTTCTGATTCACAACAGGCTTACAGGTGTAGAAAGAAGTTTGGAAGAGGCCTAAAGAGCAGAATATTAATTCACCAATTTCCTTTCACTACAGGGGAATTTCAGAATATCTGCCTCTGAGAATAAATGCTTACGTCCATGTACTCAGTACTCCAGTAATCAAAAAGTTGGCCAAATGATGTGCAATAGAACTAGACATTTCTAGAAATTTCTTTTAGCTAATGGTCTTGCAAAAAATTGTGCTGTAGTAAAATGAGAAAATGCTGAACCTTTTCTACACCAAGAATATCAGAAACTTTCATAGCATCCATTGCCACCTGTTGCAGACAGTATATCTCAGGAATCCACCTGAGGAATAATAAAAATCACCTCTCTGTTTTTTATATATACATTTACTTTCTTGTCATCTCCCAAACAAAGTGCTTATGTTACCCATAGATCATAGCAGAAAATTTACTTCAGCAAGGGAAAGGTATGTGAAGCTGATTGCTGCAACCCTTAGAAGTATATCCTCATGGCATTTAAGATCTTTGAATTTCTAGAGATCAAAAGTTTGTCCATGCTGTGCTAGTTTTAGAATGGTATTTCCCATTAAGAAAATAGAGACAAGTTTGAAAGAATTGAAAAGTCAATTGCACTGAATGCTTGACAAAACATGCTTTTTTAACAGCTCATTGATTATCATGAGGATTTATTTATTTATTTGAGAAATCAATAGTACATACAAGAACATAGCAAAGTAGGTTGCTTCTTGAACAAAAAACATAGACAAGCTAATACAACTGCCAAGTTTTCACTGTGGTATTCTCAGTGGATTTTCAGTTTCTGATAGTGGATAAATATGTCAACCACAGTCACCAACTGTGATCACAGAATCATGGGACTGGTGAATTGGTAACGTATCATCATTTTATTGTTAAGCACTAGATAAGTCTTGATAGTGAATTTTTCTGGTGTAAAAGGTATTGCAAGCTCAGGAACATTCGTCTATAACATTTAGAACAATAAGTATGGACTTGATTCAGCAGATGCTGAGATTATTGACAAGTGAAGAGAGTGAGACATTCACAATGGCCAGAGAAAAACTTTGTAGCAATTGCTATCTCTGAACAACCACACAAGATACGCAGAGTGATTGGAGAAGAGACTAGTAGATTAAGATTAGATAATTTCAAGACAATAACGGCAGATTTCATGGATGGCTGTTCAAAGGCAGAACACATCTAGGTTTCAGAAGGTTGCAACACAGTCAGGGAGCTTTTGAGGAATAATTACTGGAGGCTCATTAATTAACTAGCACAGGATTTTAAATCAGTTCAAGCTAAAGTAGAGCAGAGGACAAAAATATGTGAGATTCAGGTAACAGAAGTATTGCTACTGAGCCCAAGATGAGCACACTCACTAGTGCTGAATGTGAACAACAATGTATAGATTAGATTTGACTTTGAATAATAGCTTTTATAGAAAATTTAATAGAAGTTACAGAAAGTTCAATGGATTTCATGATTAATGCAACCCCAAATTTATTCATTTTTGGCCACCAGTTTTTTCCAATAGCTGTAATAGCTAATGCATTAATAAGATTTCAAGGTGAACAAGATGAGCTTGGGAAGTTCAAACTAGGTTCAAGCTCACCTCTTTGAGGGAAAAAAATTAGCTAGCATTTTCTTTTCCTAGCAACAACACACGCATTGCTATGCTACTGAAAATGAAAAATGAAGAACTACACTACAGGCATGTTCAACGCACAGCNAGCGATTGTTAAAATTGGACAGTTTATGTTGTTATTGAAACATTTTATATTATCATTTTATGTTAAATATTTCTTACATGACATAGAGTAACACCACATTTTTCGAAGTTGAAACAAAAGTCCTTTGCAGCACGAGTATCCAAAAAAAGGATATTGTGTGCTTATCCCTAAAATAACTTTACAGTAGTCTTTGATTATGAAAGGTGATACAGGAGCTTTTCTTCCAATTCAGATTTATACATAAAAACCTTTCATTTAATCCACACAAACGTTTTAGACTTCAAGCAACTGACAAACTCAATGCTGCTGATAACTGCTGAGATCAGACATACAAAGACCTATTGCAGCAAGAGGTAACCAGAAGACTACAGAGCCATGGATGGCACATCAGGTTCCAGACTCCCAAATGTCTTCCCCCAAACCACTCATTTATACGCTAGAACAAAGCCTACTGTCATAAGCATACCTGTTTTTCAGCCTATTTTTTTCCTAAGTTTATGACTTAAACACATCTCACCACTACAGGTAAGGAACTTGCTTGAAAACCACTTGGAAAAACTGAGTAATATACACCTAAGAGAGGAGAAATATGAAGGAGAGTGAGGAAAAAAAGCCTTCATTCATGAGAAGGATTATACTGACTTTAGAGAAAAACAGTAACAGCTTAGAAACATGACAGACAGATAGCCACCGGGTACTTGGCAACAAACAAGATTAAAAGAGAAAGTTATTTAATATTTAGAGAATCCTTTCAACCCATTTGAAAGGATTCGTCTCATAAACATAAGGAGGAGATACTTCAGGGTACTTAAGAAGATATTTCTGATACAGATATTACACTGTTTGTTCACAAAGTTTGTACTTCTTTTGTTTTTTGTATTTCCCTTTCTCTTCATTCTTTCTTTTTCATGTAACAAAGTAATATTGCCGAAATCTAGAAACATCTGTGCTACATTACAGATTAAATATTGACTCACAGAGATCTCACATCAAAATTACCATCACATTCAGTAACACACAACTTAAATAAATTGTAATCTACTGTTATCTTATAGAAAATGGAAATTCTTTCCAGAACTAAAGATCTTTTATTTTAAAGTTAATAATAAGCACATTGGGATTAGCACATGCAATATACAAACTGGCAAAACCATTAAGAAGCATAGGCCAAGAGGAGACAAACAATGTGGTGCNGCTATGCTACTGAAAATGAAAAATGAAGAACTACACTACAGGCATGTTCAACGCACAGCCCACAGGCCACATGCAGCTCAGCACAGTCGTACTGTGGCCCACCCCCTGCCGCCAAGCCACTGTGGCAATGGCTCTTCCTCACTGAGTGGCACGGTCAGGCCCAACCCAGCCCCGGGCACACATCCATCATGCAGCAACTAGCACTTCNCCAGCATTGTGACCAGCAGCTACTGACCGTATCACTCAAAATTTTGTTTTAACACTTTCCTGTCACATCTGTCACTATCTCAATAATTCATGCCCCATGCTATATACATGTATAGATTCATTTTTTCTTTTGTTTTTATTCTTCTAACAAAGTAATATTGCAGAAATCTAGAAACTCCAGCGTTACACTAAATAACATGAACATAATTAATATGATTGCAAGGAAAAAATAAGTGTAGAAAAAACTGAGGGAAAAAAAGAGGTATGTAAAATGAAATGACAGGAAGNAATCATGCCTTATTCACGTCATTGTTTTCTGGCAGTACATGCATTTGTGAACAACCATTTTCAAGGGTGAAGCACAGGAAGAGTAAAATTTCATCAAAAATCTCTAACAAACACCTTGAGAACTCACTAAGAATTGCAACCACTTACATAGAACCAGACTTGCATTAGTTTCACAAAAATAAGGTCAAATACCCTACTAGGTTTATGTTTCTGTTGCTCNACTTGATTCAGCAGATGCTGAGATTATTGACAAGTGAAGAGAGTGAGACATTCACAATGGCCAGAGAAAAACTTTGTAGCAATTGCTATCTCTGAACAACCACACAAGATACGCAGAGTGATTGGAGAAGAGACTAGTAGATTAAGATTAGATAATTTCAAGACAATAACGGCAGATTTCATGGATGGCTGTTCAAAGGCAGAACACATCTAGGTTTCAGAAGGTTGCAACACAGTCAGGGAGCTTTTGAGGAATAATTACTGGAGGCTCATTAATTAACTAGCACAGGATTTTAAATCAGTTCAAGCTAAAGTAGAACAGAGGACAAAAATATGTGAGATTCAGGTAACAGAAGTATTGCTACTGAGCCCAAGATGAGCACACTCACTAGTGCTGAATGTGAACAACAATGTATAGATTAGATTTGACTTTGAATAATAGCTTTTATAGAAAATTTAATAGAAGTTACAGAAAGTTCAATGGATTTCACGATTAATGCAACCCCAAATTTATTCATTTTTGGCCACCAGTTTTTTCCAATAGCTGTAATAGCTAATGCATTAATAAGATTTCAAGGTGAACAAGATGAGCTTGGGAAGTTCAAACTAGGTTCAAGCTCACCTCTTTGAGGGAAAAAAATTAGCTAGCATTTTCTTTTCCTAGCAACAACACACGCATTGCTATGCTACTGAAAATGAAAAATCATTTCTGACTTTAGAGAAAAACAGTAACAGCTTAGAAACATGACAGACAGATAGCCACCGGGTACTTGGCAACGAACAAGATTAAAAGAGAAAGTTATTTAATATTTAGAGAATCCTTTCAACCCATTTGAAAGGATTCGTCTCATAAACATAAGGAGGAGATACTTCAGGGTACTTAAGAAGATATTTCTGATACAGATATTACACTGTTTGTTCACAAAGTTTGTACTTCTTTTGTTTTTTGTATTTCCCTTTTTCTTCATTCTTTCTTTTTCATGTAACAAAGTAATATTGCCGAAATCTAGAAACATCTGTGCTACATTACAGATTAAATATTGACTCACAGAGATCTCACATCAAAATTACCATCACATTCAGTAACACACAACTTAAATAAATTGTAATCTACTGTTATCTTATAGAAAATGGAAATTCTTTCCAGAACTAAAGATCTTTTATTTTAAAGTTAATAATAAGCACATTGGGATTAGCACATGCAATATACAAACTGGCAAAACCATTAAGAAGCATAGGCCAAGAGGAGACAAACAATGTGGTGCAAATTAAGAAAAACAACCTTGAAAGCAAATAAAACTACTTTGTGAATAAAAAGGCCAGCATTGTGACCAGCAGCTACTGACCGTATCACTCAAAATTTTGTTTTAACACTTTCCTGTCACATCTGTCACTATCTCAATAATTCATGCCCCATGCTATATACATGTATAGATTCATTTTTTCTTTTGTTTTTATTCTTCTAACAAAGTAATATTGCAGAAATCTAGAAACTCCAGTGTTACACTAAATAACATGAACATAATTAATATGATTGCAAGGAAAAAATAAGTGTAGAAAAAACTGAGGGAAAAAAAGAGGTATGTAAAATGAAATGACAGGAAGAGAAAGTTGTAGGAATTCTTATGCAATTTCTGTCTTCAGAGCAATATGAGTTCAAAATCTGTATTGGTTTTTCTGATACACAATGCCCACAGTAACAAGTCTTGGAGTATTGCCGTCCCTTACCTCTGAAGATAATTCGGCTACTATGTTCTTCTCACAACTAAGTATCTGTTACACATATTACTATGCCTCACTCATTCAGTGTATCCCCACAGGAGACGGTAACCACCAAGTACTCGGCAACAAATAAGATTAAAAGAGAAATACTTAACACTNGTTAGTTATATGCATCAACTATATCATATGATTTATATGGTGCTCAAGACAATTCTTAACTCAATTGGGCCCAGGCAGGCCAAAAGGTTGAACATCCATGAACAACAGGGACATATATATATTATCCTCTAAATTTCTAAGAAATATTAGAAATCTCTTGGCTGAAAATAGACAAGCAGTATTAGATAGTTGTGCTTAATTCATTTAACCCATAAGTTTTCAGGCTTTGGACCTTCACAAATCAATAGCACGTCTCCTCATTAAAGGTAAGCCAACAACTGAAGTACATCAGGTAAGCATTAAAACATCACTGCCTAGCGATTGTTAAAATTGGACAGTTTATGTTGTTATTGAAACATTTTATATTATCATTTTATGTTAAATATTTCTTACATGACATAGAGTAACACCACATTTTTCGAAGTTGAAACAAAAGTCCTTTGCAGCACGAGTATCCAAAAAAAGGATATTGTGTGCTTATCCCTAAAATAACTTTACAGTAGTCTTTGATTATGAAAGGTGATACAGGAGCTTTTCTTCCAATTCAGATTTATACATAAAAACCTTTCATTTAATCCACACAAACGTTTTAGACTTCAAGCAACTGACAAACTCAATGCTGCTGATAACTGCTGAGATCAGACATACAAAGACCTATTGCAGCAAGAGGTAACCAGAAGACTACAGAGCCATGGATGGCACATCAGGTTCCAGACTCCCAAATGTCTTCCCCCAAACCACTCATTTATACGCTAGAACAAAGCCTACTGTCATAAGCATACCTGTTTTTCAGCCTATTTTTTTCCTAAGTTTATGACTTAAACACATCTCACCACTACAGGTAAGGAACTTGCTTGAAAACCACTTGGAAAAACTGAGTAATATACACCTAAGAGAGGAGAAATATGAAGGAGAGTGAGGAAAAAAAGCCTTCATTCATGAGAAGGATTATACTGACTTTAGAGAAAAACAGTAACAGCTTAGAAACATGACAGACAGATAGCCACCGGGTACTTGGCAACAAACAAGATTAAAAGAGAAAGTTATTTAATATTTAGAGAATCCTTTCAACCCATTTGAAAGGATTCATCTCACAAACATAAGGAGGAGATACTTCAGGGTACTTAAGAAGATATTTCTGATACAGATATTACACTGTTTGTTCACAAAGTTTGTACTTCTTTTGTTTTTTGTATTTCCCTTTTTCTTCATTCTTTCTTTTTCATGTAACAAAGTAATATTGCCGAAATCTAGAAACACCTGTGCTACACTACAGATTAAATATTGACTCACAGAGATCTCACATCAAAATTACTATCACATTCAGTAACACACAACTTAAATAAATTGTAATCTACTGTTATCTTATAGAAAATGGAACTTCTTTCCAGAACTAAAGATCTTTTATTTTAAAGTTAATAATAAGCACATTGGGATTAGCACATGCAATATACAAACTGGCAAAACCATTAAGAAGCATATGCCAAGAGGAGACAAACAATGTGGTGCGAATTAAGAAAAACAACCTTGAAAGCAAATAAAACTACTTTGTGAATAAAAAGGCCAGCATTGTGACCAGCAGCTACTGACCGTATCACTCAAAATTTTGTTTTAACACTTTCCTGTCACATCTGTCACTATCTCAATAATTCATGCCCCATGCTATATACATGTATAGATTCATTTTTTCTTTTGTTTTTATTCTTCTAACAAAGTAATATTGCAGAAATCTAGAAACTCCAGCGTTACACTAAATAACATGAACATAATTAATATGATTGCAAGGAAAAAATAAGTGTAGAAAAAACTGAGGGAAAAAAAGAGGTATGTAAAATGAAATGACAGGAAGAGAAAGTTGCAGGAATTCTTATGCAATTTTTGTCTTCAGAGCAATATGAGTTCAAAATCTGTATTGTTTTTTCTGATACACAATGCCCACAGTAACAAGTCTTGGAGTATTGCCGTCCCTTACCTCTGAAGATAATTCGGCTACTATGTTCTTCTCACAACTAAGTATCTGTTACACATATTACTATGCCTCACTCATTCAGTGTATCCCCACAGGAGACGGTAACCACCAAGTACTCGGCAACAAATAAGATTAAAAGAGAAATACTTAACACTTGCCATTCAGTGCCTGTATGATTAAGACACTTAAAGAACTAAGATCTGTGCTCTCAAAAGACATTTAATTAACAACTTGAAAACTTATTTTTAAGGAAATAAGTTGGACTTCTTGGATTCTCCCTTCTCCCCTCCTCAGAATTCTTTCCAGACAAGACAAAAGTAACAATGGACACTCTTTACTTTGTACGGTCAAAAGGGAAGAGAACCACAGAACAAGCAGAAAGACAAAAAACAACTGAATGCTATTGTTTGGCTCAGTTATGCTTATAAAGATAATCCTCATTTTAACTCCAAAAGTCACGCATCACATCAATACCACTATCACATTCAACAACACAATTTCAAAGTAACTTAAATTGTAATATACTGCTGTTTACAGAAAATTGAAATTCTTTCCAGAATTAAAGAGCTTTTATTTTAAAGTTAATAATAAATACAAACTCATAAAAGACGCTTTCTGTTAAAAACCTAGCACACATTGTTAAGAGCCTAATTAAAAAGTAATTTAAAATCTGTATTTTTCATTAAGTTTTGATATTGAGCAATTGGGAGAGCAGAGAGGAGAGTGGAGGAGCACAGCGATATGGTTGTGGTGACTGTGACATCAGCAGGACATGTCATAAGGGGGAGCGTGACAAGGGCAGCATTTCAGCATTGCGGCCTAGGCCTTCAGTGAGTGCAGCATGCACCTCCTAAGGGCCATGGCTTGGGTGACCTTCATCTCCCTGGCTTTGCCGGGAATCATGCAGAAGCATGAACTGGGATTTAAACACGTGGATGTGAACACACACAAAGATGTGCAGCTGTGTGCACAGCAGCTGAGCCCAGACATACCTCAGCCGCTGCACAGGACGGATCAGGGGAGGCAGGAGCAGAGCAAGGCAACCAGGAGAGCCCTGCTCTTTGCTGCCTTGCAGAACTGGCAGCTCTGGGCCTTCACTGGGCTACTTGTCCTGCTGCTTGGGCTCTGCCATTGCCTTGGAAAAGCAAGATGTAAGCTGGGTAGCAGCAAGCAGGATAGCTCCCCAAGCAAGGAGGACCATGATGCAAAGGAAGACAGAGACTCCAATGAGACATGTGACCAGGACAGAGTTTGGGCCTACAGCACCCAGTGGCTGGCACCATACATGGCTGCCAAGGGCCAGGTGGTGGAGGAGCTGGTGGACTATCTTCCTCAGGCTTGCTGAGGATGCTCCTGCCATAGCTTCAAGCCACAGCTGTAGCCAGCCACTGAGGTGGCCTGCACCTGCGATGGATGGAGTACCCATGAAGACAACATTGTCTATCATCTGCTTGTGCACATGAGGCATCCCCCTAGGCACACCTTTCACCTGGATCTGTGCAACACAGAGGAGATGCCAGCAAGGAAATCCTGCCTGAACATGGAGCTGGTGCGCACCTGTGTGAGGGGGACATGCTCTGCTTTCTCCACCACGCTCAGGACGAGCTAAGAGGGAAACAGGAGCCCAGCCTCCTTGACACCTTGTGCAAGGGCTTCTCCCTGCACAATAAGAAAACCACTCGCTGGCTCCAGAACCAGGCAAAAGCAGCTTGGAAGCATCTGCCTCTGTTGCAAGACTGCTGCTGACAGTGTGTTGCCCAACAGTGCTGCCCTCCTGCTGCTCCTGCAAGATCAAGCCAAGCAGCACCTCCGTAACGGATGAGAAGCAACAACTCGGGCTGAAAAGGAAGGTGAGGGAGCAGAGGCAGGGCAGCAAGCTGTTCCACCCACTTCCTTCTACAGCAATTTATTGAGAAGAGGGTTCATGCCCTTGCCAAAACCCTCCAATCTTCTTGAATCCCAAGCTGTGCAGGTGCAGGAGAGTTGCTACCCCAAGGGCAGTCTTTGATCACCTAGACTACATAAAGGTGAAGGCGCACATGGATGAAGACCCCAGCTAAAGAATACACTGGATCCGAGAATGTGGTGAAAGATCTGTCTCTCTTGCTTTTATTTCTGTTTTTCGTTTTACTCTCTTCTTTCCTCTCGATCTCTTTTCATTCATTTCCTGTAGTAACTGTCGCCTAAATTTGTCTGTAAGTTAGCGCAAGTAGTTGACTAGGAAAAGATACCTGTGCTAAAGTACCTGTTTACCTGTAATGCTTATCGTTGTCATCAGAACGTTACCTAATTTTTCCTTGAGGTAGCTGACCAGCTGTGATTGTTGAACTGCATAAATTGTTTTGTATCGTTCCTTTGAGTCGTAATCTTACTCCATCGCTCCCACAACTCCTGCCAACCAGGTTGTGCTTTATTCAGGGGGATTTCAAAAGATTCACCTTCCTCACAACCCAGAGTGGGACAAGAGAGCCTCCAAGAGCATCTTCACCCTTGAGATGATGCTTGGGGTGCAAGCTGATGACTCAGACACCTTCCCGAGCATCAGGGAGGCTGAAGCTAGCTTCAGCAGCAGCATGGTGCAGCCATAAAGCCTCTCTGGGGCACAGATGCAGTTAGTGCAACAGATAGCCAGGAATGCTGTGTACCACAGCTTCCACATCAACTGTCTGCCCACATGCACTCCTCTGGTGGTGGGGACAGGCTTTTATCCCCGAGCCTTGAAGATGGCTGTGATTTGCCACTGACGACCACAGCCATTTTCAAGCCTGGTGCAAGAGCGACTGCCCTTGTGGTGGGATGATCTCCTGAGGCACCTTCGCTGCCATCTGGAGAAGGAACGCCTCAACCACTTCCCTTAGAATATGACAGGGTGCCTGAGGACTTGGTCTTCTCCTGGACTTCTAAACAGCTGGCCTGCTCAAACTCTTCGATCTTGGAGAGATTCCACCACCTCTGTGAACTCCAACCTGTGCATGGATGCCAATAAATCACTTGTGTGAACAAACACTGTCTGTGAGCATGTACAGAGAACTTGACAGGGGAATGTGGGCATACGATGCTGAGCACAATGTCATCTAGTGGGTGGCAACTCTGCTCACAGCAGGGGTGTTGGAACTAGATTTTAATGTCCCTTCCAATCCAAGCCATTCAATCATTCCATTAGAGGGCCTCTCACTCATTTCAAGAGGGGTTATTAGAAAGAAAGGGGACAGATTCTTCAGAAGTTGAATGCCCCATCCCTGGAGACATTCAAGGTCAGGCTGGACAGGGCTCTGAGCAACCTGATCTAGCTGTAGGTGTCCCTGTTCATTGCAGAGGAGTTGGACTAGATGGCCTTTACAGGTCCCTTCCAACTCAAATCTGTGGCTATAAAATACCATAATCAGTCAAAAGTTCTGCGTAGTAGTAAATGACTTCTCGTGCAATTTGAAGATATTAAAAAATACATTATCAAATATATAGTGATTGAGTTACATATTCACAGTTGTAATGATTTCCATTACAAAAATTAAGAACTGTCAATCTTGTATTTTGTATTGTCTTTCACATTAAAAGTTTTTATTTTATAGATGGAGGAATGCAATTTATACATGTATAATGTATATGACTAGTAAACAAATACAATTTATATACACATATACAAAAATCAATGATTAGGAAAGGCTACAAAACATGTATTTTGGGAAACAGAATTTAAGAGAAAAAGCAATATAATTCCACACATCCAGTTGGCTTATGAAATGTTATCTATGTGGTTTATAAAAAAAAAAATCGTAGCTGAGCTCCATTTATTTAATCTTCATTTCACATGGAAAGTATTAATAAAAAAACACTAAGAAAATGTTATAAGCACACTTGTTTACAGGATTGCACAGATGTACATTTAAAGTTCACTGTCAGCTCTTCACACATTTATCAGCTATTTAAGATGTTTATACATCTTCCAAAACACTGTCTGTATTAGACTATTGAAATCGCTTTCCTATGTCATTCTGTTTGCTGCTATTATACTTCAGAAACCACGGTATACAGAAGATAACACTGGAATAAAGAAAAGTACATTGAGTTTACCAGAGTAGCTTTTGTTGTCTCTAGCTTATATACAAGCTAAAATTGGTATGTTTCACCTTAAACTGATGCAATAGTCAATTTTCTGACACTCACTCAATTATGCGAGATGCTTAGAGGAGTAGAATAGTTCAGTAAGAAGGAACTTTCAAAGATGATCAAGTCCAACTGCCTGACCTCTTCAGGGCTAACCATGAGTGAAGTTATATTACTGAGGGCATTGTCCAAGTGTCTCTCTCACAAATGCAAATAATTATTAGTTCTGGAGTGTTTACATATCAGACACTATCTCAATAAAATAACACTTTGGAAGCAGGTGGAAAAAACAAGTAATGAGCTTTAAAACACGTTAGTGTAAGAACAAAGAAGCAAGGCAAAAGCAAAACAAAAAGTGAACATCCCTAACACTGAAAAGGATCTCCAAAAAGGAAGCAGAAAATTATAATTAGAGACATCAAACTGACTAGGTATATCTTGTACTGGTGACAGTCTGTAAACATGAAAACCTGACAACTGCAAACTGATGAGCACTACATAAAAAAAGTCAAGCAGCACCAGCAGTCAGAGAGACCAACATGCTTGTAGTAGTCATCCTCCTCCCAAAACACAGCTTTGAAGTAAACTGATACACAACCCAGAGACAGCTGAAAGTCTGGAAGGCTACGTCCAGATATTGATACATCAGATCATGCCTTCTGAGGCCCCAGTGGCAGTTCTTCACTCAGTAATGACATGCTACAAGAGCAATGACTTACTTTTTCAGTCTTTTTTTTTTTTTTTAAATACAATGTCTGTGAGCCCTGTGAATCATATAATAGTTTAATTGTTTTAAAAGTAGACAACTAAATCCAACTGAAAATGTATCAGACCTGGCCCTAACCCAACCGTTTAGCTCTGAATTAATCTATCCTCTACAAAGTGCATGTAAATTATCACCATGTCTGAATGAAAGTAGTACACAACAACAAAGAATGCAATTTTGGTAAAAACTGCCAAATTTGAGCTCAGTTTGAGAACACCTGCCTCAATGTCAGCAGCCACTAGTTACCATCATTGACTGTCCAGTATTTAAAGCACAAAAACAAACTAGGAACAGGTCATTTCAAGATTTAAGACAGTCTTATGCAGTAGAGCATCCTAATTACCAGATTTCAGTCATAGGTACTGTCAGTACTGACACTGCATATTGCTGCATATCCTGGTGTGAGGAAATTCTTCCCAGAAGTAGGAAACATAGATTTCAATATTTTCATTTAAAGGATGTAATTTTGGGGGGAGTTGTTGGTCTCTCGTTTTTCTGCTTCGTAAACCATCTTCTCCTCTGCCTCTAGTGACAATCATACTCACACTTAATGGCTCAAGGTCTTTTATCTATTTCTTGGTATTCTGCAAGGCTGTTCCTTTGCTGCCTGCACTCCTGATTTTCTTCCCTATCTGCAAATGTCCCACCATAGTGGTCACAGCCAGTAATCCATTGCTGTAACACATCCAAAGAGAAATAGACTTAAGGACAGGCTATTATACTAACTGAATGTTCTTTTCATCAGAATTGTGAAATAACATAGCTTACCATATGCCTGAGGCAACAGATGAATTAATATCACTAAGTATTTCAACTGAAAAAATTATTTTGAGTTAATGATGACGGAGGTCTCTCTTCAATTAGCATAACCAACCACCAGTGGCAATTATCTAACAAGAAACATTCAAGCAAAGAGAACTGGCTGCAGTGACACGTACCCATGGAAAAAATAATTTACTTACGTATATCTGCACTTCAACTGTTGCCATACCCTACTAATTGAAGTAAATTTTAAATAAAATCAAAATCAAACAAAACTTCCAAACCAACAGTAATACCATTTATTAGACTAATCTTATTTTAAAACTCAAGTCGAAAGTGATAGATTGTTTAAAACTTCACTAAGAAATGATTTGCACCTGTATTTAGAAAAGACCTGAAGTTTACAGAATTAAAAACAAACTTCAACCTCCATCACTCTTAAACACTGAGAACAAAAAAAAAAGAAAAAACAACAGGCAATTAAAAGAAAATTAAGCATTTTTAGTTGTTTGTTGTTGTTGCCAGGTTTGTTTTTTCTTTTTTTAAAGAAATAGGCAATGATTTACTTTAGTGTAGTAAAAATAACTCAAGAAATGATAAAAAGTAAATATGCTTGTATGTTTAATCTGGATAAACCTGTACAAATGTTTCTAATCTCAGAGTATTTTTAAAGAACACAGACTTTTATATTAGGAAAAGTGAATGTGTAAGTAGAATCATAGAATGGCCCGGGTTGGAAGGGACCCCAAGGATCATCAGGTTCCAACCCCTTGCCACACACAGGGCCACCAACCTCCAGATCTGGTACTAGATCAGGTTACCCAGGACCCCATCCAATCTGGTCTTGAACATGTCCAGGGTCGGGGCATCCACAACCTCTCTGGGCAGCCTGTTCCAGCACCTCACCACTCTCTCGCTAAAGAGCTTGCCCCTGATGTCTAATCTAAACCTTCCCTCCCTCAGCTTAAAACCATTCCCCCTTGTCCTATCACTGTCTACCCTTGTAAAAAGTTGATTTCACTCCTGTTTATAGTCTCCCTTTAAATACTGGAAGGCCGCAATGAGGTCCCCCCGCAGCCTTCTCTTCTCCATGCTGAACAAGCCTAGCTCCCTCAGTCTGTTCTCCTAGGGGAGGTGCTCCAGCCCTCTGATCATCTTAGGGGCCCTCCTCTGAACCCTCTCCAACAGTTCCACAATGTTCCTGTATTGGGGGCCCCAGACCTGGACACAGTACTCCAGATGGGGCCTCACGAGGGCAGAGTAGAGAGGGACAATCACCTCCCTCTCCCTGCTGGCCTCCCCTCTCCTGATGGAGCCCAGGATACCACTGGCCTTTCGAGTTGCAAGAGCACACTGCTGGCTCATGTTCAGTTTTTTGTCCACCAGGACCCCCAGGTCTTTCTCACCTGGGCTACTCTCAAGGATTTATTCACCCAGTCTGTATACATATCTGGGATTACTTTGACTCAAGTGCAAGGCCTTGACTCAAGTGCAAGGCCTTGCACTTCGCTGTGTTGAACGTCACTAGGTTCACACGGGCCCACCTCTCGAGTTTATCAAGGTCCCTCCAGATGGCATCCCTTCCTTGTAATATATCAACTGCACCACTCACCCTGGCGTCATCAGCAAAGTAGTATATTTATATATGCTATTAGGTCACTGCTGTGGAGGACAGAGTTCTGGGCAAGCTGGAAAACACAGCTGGGAAAAAAGGAGGAAGGAGAAACTGGATGGAAAAAAGGTTTCAAAGTAGGTTCTGACAAATTAACGCAGTGAAATGTACATTCATTAAAGATTTGGTGGTTTTATATCACCATGTTATTTAGAAACAGTTCAGTTCTATGGTATCCACCCAAAGACTCTCCAATATTAGGAAATTATTTTCACAGTATGTGACTTGAATTTGCCTTTTCCTTTCTATTCAGCATGTTTTATATGTGATAGAAACAATGCAAGAAAATTTCATTTTTTATCATCAGAATAACAAAAAATAAAAAGCAGAAAAATCTCACTTTTATGAAAAATACGTGCTATTAAGCAACATAGAAATTATGAAAAACCTAGAAAGTAAATGAGGCATGCCTCAGAGTTCCTACAAAATGTTATTAAAGTGTTTCCTTGAGCTCTGAAACAAAAGATAGGGAAAGTGAACATTCCTGGAAACTTCTCAGGATCATTTCTACATTCCACCACCAAAAATTTTTCACTTACAGAAATACCAAGTATTGATCTTTCAAAGATTAACCACCAGCAAAAACTGTTTATGTATTAAGGGCTAAAATGTGCTATTGATGGTATTTTAGCTAATAGTCTGGAAGATCCATTGCCTGGACTCCAAAAAAAACAAGTATACAGCTTTTCCAATTCTCCCCCATGCTAATATAGAAGCCTCATAAACCCTCTTCAGAAAAGACAGCAAAAAAAAATTACAGAAGCTCTGATTATTCTTCTCATCTTGTTTTTGCCTCTCTAGAGGGTTCTGTTTTCAAAGTACTCCATTCCACATTTTCATCCCCTCCAAAATAAGGAGAACATACAGGTATTACACAGGAGGTGATATTTACTTGAAACAAAAAAACAAACAGAAAAACCAAAAAGAACAACAAAAGCTACAAGCTGAAGAATGACACAAAATCATTATTATTTCCTTAATACTAAACCATTCACTTTGAATTAGTAACAGACAAAACACATTTCTTCTCATTATAGAACTGTCCCACTCCTACTTCCATCTTTAGAATGGAAGTCCTCTAAACAAATATAAACTTCGGTGCATATTCGTTTCTCTTCTAATGGATCTTTTCTCTCTTGTTTATTTTCAATAAAAACATTACCATTCTGATAGAAAAACACAAAAATGCTTTACTAGAAACTAACAATGCATAAAGTGGACACATATTCAAGATTCGCAGAGTTTATGCTAGAATTTTATTCTTCTGACAGGTTATCTAAAAGAAAAATAAGTCTTAACCTTTAAATAATGAGACTAGAAGGCACATTAAGTACATTTTGTGCAGTATTGTACATTAAACATTCAGAATCCTACTTGAAAATAATATATTAAGTAAAGGAATTTACAGAACAAAAAGGTCAATATTTTCAGTGTACTTGCTGATGGTATTAGCTTTAAAGCAGATGTTACACCTTTGTTAATTTCACATGCACTACTCAAACTAATCTCAGCTGCTATAACATACAGATCACTCTCTCCTCCCAAATGTCTGCATTTCTTTAGTAGTCCATGCTCCATATTTTCCAATTGCTACTGTACTCTTCCTACTTATGCAAGTTATCTGAAGCTGCAATAAAGGACAGATCTAGATCAAAGCTCTAGATGCTCATCCATGTCCTCCAGCCCTATTTCCCATCATAAATATATATTCACCTCTTTGCCCCTTCAAAAGACGCACAGTCATTTCCATTCTTAAATGTTTTGCAAAATGGCTATTTACAGATAAATAATTTAGTAACAAATAATACATAGCATGTACAGCACCTAGTATAATTCCATGAAATAATGAGTAGTGTCAGAACTATTACTGTTGTAACTTATTCAGTAACATTCAAGAACTAAGAAAAAATGCAATTTTCTTCTGCCTTATATAACTGAACTCTCAGTTTATTGCAGTTAGTTCTAAACCATCAGATATCTTTTAAATTTTTCTTCTTTGTTGTAGACAGAGAACACAACACTGCTACCTTTTACACATAGACGGAGTGGGTCTAAACATAATGAATGGTATAAGCCTTCCATCTAGAATGGGCAGACTGGGAACTAAAGTGTTGGCAACTGTGGCAGTCCAATTGGAAGCCCAATCAACAATGCTAATAACAGTCCTCTATGAAGCACATCTCAAGGTGATGATAACTCATGAAACTAAACTACTAGCTACATATTTAGCTTTTATCTTGGGGAGAGGGGAAAAAAAACAAAAAAAACATATTGCTCACAATTTCTGTTAAAATTTCAGTTCAGAATTTGAATTGTGACTCAAAGTATTTGTTTTGGTTGGGATGGAGTTAATTTTCTTCATAGCAGCCCATACGGTGGCGAGTTTTAGATCTGTGACCAAAACAGTGTTGATAACACATTAATGTTTCAGCCAGTGCTGAACAGTGCTTACACAGCATTAAGGCCTTTTCTCTTTTCTCCCACTGCCCTGCCAGCAAAGCAGCCAGGGGTGCACAAGAAGCTGAGGAGACACAGCCACTACAGCTGACCCAAACTGGCCAAAGGGATATTCCACAGCATACAGCATAACGCTCAGCAAAAGCTGGGATAAAGCAGAAAGAAGGGGAAAGGAGAGGACATCCAGAATTGTAATAGTTCCTTTGGAAGATGAACAAGTGATGAGCCCTGATTTTACAGGAATGACTGAACATCTACCTGTCAAGCAGTGAATGAATTACTTGTTTTGCTTTGCTTACATGCACAGCTTCTGCTTCACCTGCTAAACTGTTTTTATGTGAACACACTGGTTCTCACACTTTTCACCTTTGAGATTCTCATCTCTATCCCAGCAAGAAAGAATAAGTGAGTGGCTATGTGCGGCTCAGCTGCCCACTAGGCTTAAATCATAACATATGGATCATCATTCGTGGAAAATAGGGTACACTTAAAGTCTTATTACATTTTAGAGAATTTTATTCCACAGAGCAACTAAATTTTATTAAAAATATACTGAGTCCTAAAAACCTTAAATGATTACTGTGACAGGGTTATCAACGATCACAGTGTTAAAGATTACCTATTCTAGATCTTTTCCCCAAGTTAATGTAGTTAAACCATGATAATGGTAAAATGCTTTCTAATCCATTCCTATTCAGAAAGTTGCTGGAAAAATTACAGACCCATCAACCAGGTCATTACATGGCAAAACAATGAACACAGAACATTGATGAAAATTACACTGAGCTGACAGTAATCAGCAGATTAATCAGATCCCATCTACTTTTTATGTGAGAGATTCACTAAAGTAATTTAGACTTCTGTAGGATGTCTGCATAGTAGTATAAAACATTACTGTGACTAAGTAATACAGTGAGTTTCTTATTAAAAAAAACAAAAAGATTGCTATCTTAATTTTGTTCTAATTATTTTGCAACTTAATTCAACTTGAATGGGAACTCCTGCAGAAAATAGCTGGTGAGCGAGGAAGTTTCTGGAGTGGTCACAGACAGATTAATTCCAAGACTTACAACTACTTTAAACCACAAAGATTTGAGAAAATGTTGAGCTCTTGAATGATTTTTCTTCAGCTTTTCATCCTGCTAATGTTATGGCTGCCTAGGTTAGATGGTGCCCTGGGCAACTTGATTCAGCATCTGATACAGTGGTTGGCAACTCTGCCCAAGGCCAGGGGAGTTGGAACTTTATGATCTTTCAAGTCTCTTCCAATCCAAGCCATTCTATGATTAATGAAGTCCAGTAGGTTTCTGAAAATAATCTTTGTTCATTCATACTCAGTTCATTACGAGAGGGACCTGCTCTAATATAACATGATAACAAATGAATTTAAAACATAATGGTTTACACTTGGTAGATTATAGATTAATTCAATTTATTAAATAGAAAATGAATTGTAAACATTAATTCTTTCCACTTTATTTCTGAACTTTTTACCCTATTAGTTAACATAACATCAATACACATAAAAGCATATATGTAATACAAGTACATGCATACGTCTGCACATCCAGTACTTCTGAAATTATACAGCTGTTGCCAATTAAGACATTCCTAATGATACTCCTGGTATGACTACAGTCTTACACTAAACTTTTTTTCTATTTCTCTTATAAGCAGCAATAGAATCAGTCTTCATGTAGTGACAGTCAAGATTTTTCCTCAGAATTATAGGGTTGTTGAGGTTGGAAGGGACTGCCAGAGGCCACCTGGTCCAACCTCCTTGCTCAAGAAGGTTGCCCAAGTATTTGTTTCTTTTTCTTTAAAACCAATAGTTCTTGTACAACAAGTTTTTCCCTTTCAGTGTTACAAAGCAGGATTCTGAATCTCTGAAGAAATAATCGCCTGCTTAGCTTAAAGCATATTAAGCAGTCTCCAAGGCTTGCACGGGAGCCTGCAAAACTGCCAGATCACAAGCTGTAACCAATTTGTAGGTCCCAACAAATTCAGCAACTATCATAATAGTTAAATTGGAAGATTTTTCTTACTCAAACCAATAGTTGCATAGCTTCCCTCTTTCCCAAATAAATGGTCAAATTCTACTGTTAGATTTGCCATGCTGGAGTCAACATATCTCACTTGTGCATTTCCAGTCAGCATAGCCAGTAAAAAAAAAGAAAAAAAAGAAAAAAAAATCACCGCCTCAGTAGGTATCCAATTCATGAAATTGCATTTATAATTAAAACTCAAAACCTAAATGCTCAGCAATTCTACTGCACACTGAAGTAGTAAATTCCTGTCATTAATTTATCTCCAATCAGAAAATAATCTCTAATTATTCTAATAATCTTACTCAGCATGCAAAAATTAAGTTTTAAAAATTAAGTTTTATTTCTTTTGAAAAAATGAAAAGGAGGAAGGGTTACAATACTGCCAAATAATTCTCAGTCCAAAGTAGAATAACCTTAATTTGAGGGGAAGAAGCTTTGTTTAGATGATACTGTCCAGTATAATGAATATTCCAGTCTACATACATTCCAGTGCAGATAATTGATAGACTTCAGCTCAATCATACCATTTGTAATGAAACAGTACATTAAGCATGTTCGTACTGAATTAAGTAGATTTAACATCTTCATTACTCCGGAAGGTCTCCCAATATTCTCTTGTCCTTTGGGTATCTCCAGTCATGAGATATCTCAAACTGAATTAACATCCTGCTGAAAAAAAAATCTGAATGCTAAGTCTAAAATACAGATAAGAAGCATCATCTAAATCTTACACTATTTTTAAGATAAGTCATCTCCCCACAGAAGCAAAGGGAATGAAAACCATGTTTTGTATATTTCAAGAACATTACAGTTGATGTTCTACAGCAACACAAAAAAGCAATGAACGTACTTTTTGAATTTCATATCTCAGTGTCAGCTGAAGTAAAAAAGTGCAACTAATCTCCAAGATTTATTCCTAAACTACTGTCAAAGTTGAGTCCAGACTGAATGCAACTTTTATTTCCTTTGACATTTGCTTGATACACAAAATTGCATTTCAGGATATTAAATTCAAAGAGCATATTTCTGTCACCAAAATCAAGTCTTCCAAAGGGACTTTGCTTTTTGCTGAGAACTTATCTGAAAGAATGATTTATCATGGTTCTGTGAAAGCCACATAGGTCTTTTGCTGATTCCATCACAAATCTTTTAACTTGGAAGAAAAAACAAAACAGAAAGTTCAGCACATCTGTGAATACACAGTTCACTTAATAAAAGTGAAAACAAAGCAGAACTCTTTGGGGACCATAATGCTTTTTTTTGTTTGTTTTACATTTTTAAGTCTTAAAAGTTTTTAACATCCAGATTGTAAGTTCTCCAAGAGCGCATAAAGCCTTGACATTTTAAAAACACTTGTTCTGAATACAGAGACAGAACTTTATGGCATACAAGTTCTGAAGTATTAAAAAATCTCCGAAGTATATTAGACTAGCTAAATTTACTTCTGTTCCTTTTTTTTTTTCAGCTACAACATGCAAGCTGATTTAAATCATCATGATGTTGTTAGAGTAATTGAACAGGCAGGGAACTCCTCTGGTAGATACCACCCCATCCCACCAATACATAGAAAATCAGACCTGAAGAGAAAGCAGCAACAATTTTTGATAACCCCCTCAGTTATAAACTGGAGCAAGCAGAGATTTCCTCATATCTTTGAAGACAATGTCTTGAATCTGAGCAGTGTAAGAAACAATTATATATTTTCCATGTTCCTTAAACATTTTTAATCTCTGTACTGACATCTTAATGGCGCTCTGGAGCCCTGGATTTAAAGTAAAACAATAATAAACATTGTTATATAAAAGTCACTCCCTTCAGTTACAAGTTACCTCCCTCCCAGGCTTAAACAAATGCATTTTCTCAGTACACTATTGCTCTGTCTAGAGATCACTATGATAATTTACCTACTGCACAAGCTCCCTCCTTTCCAGATCTTTCTACAGTTACTGTATCAAAAAATGTCTCCCTATTTAAACCTCTTTCACTTCTAATTGACCACAATCTTGCTAGAAGGGCAGTGTCACTGAAGTCTTTGTAAACTTATTTTTCCAAACAACATCTTCCTTCAGTAGTTCTTTTCATACTAAAACTCTAAACTGTTTGTTCCCTGTTAATGATTACTTGATCTTAATTGTCTTTATCAACTAGAGTTCTAGATTTCATCATTAGATTTTCTCCACTTAAATCCACACAACCTAAAGATAACAGCTGGCAGTATCCCTAAGATTGAGGGCCAAAAAACAACCTATGTTTTTTTTTCCCTCTTCTCCCAGTAATGACATAATGAAAAATATCACCAAATCAAAGTTGCTGTTTAGTTGTGGTCAGACCAGGGTGAAAGATGGTTGAGTACTGGCATTTGGGGAAGCTGTTCTCCTGACATCACAGATGCTCCCTAGAGAAGAAAAGAAGATTTTTCCAAGCTATCAGAAATCATGCAGAAAGTTGCTAGTGTCTGGCATTTACTACACAGAAACTTGAACAATTAAGATGAGCTTCTTTCTGCTTATTGTCGTATAAGAAACAAGAATCTCTTCTGTTTCCAATCCAAGAGAAACTTTTATAATGAATGGAATGACATTTTAGTAGTCTTTACTTGGCTTGTTTGATTTCTTCAATTCCACCTTAGGAATTTAAGAAGTCAAAGAAAATTGCTTCTATCTTGGGTGGCATTAAGGAGCTCTCCTTGTTAACGAAGATGGGTAAGAATTGTGCAAGCCTGTACATGCATGCCCACCTGCAGAAGAACTGCTGACAGTTTTACTATACTGGACATTTACTATTAGAAAGTAGAAATGGCAACTGGGGGAGAAAGGGAAGTGATGTTGGGTGACAGAAGAATTGAATTAGATTTGCAAGGGATCTAGGTACCTAAAAAGTAGCCAAGTGCTGATGTGTTAAGGAATTGCTCTATACAAGATACCTAGAAAACTAAACAAGTAATCTATTCTGACACTTTCAAAACTGCCATTTATTCCCCTTCAGTGTCTTTAATAATGTTTTTGCAAACTGCGTCCTTAGGTGCAAATCTCTCTCTGCATTTAAGGTGTAAACCTTTTACTGAAGTTTTAAATTAAAAGACAACATGAATTACTGCCTGGCAGAAACAAGAAAGTATTCCCAGTCGTCTCCTGCAAACCAAAAAACCTCAAATTGATCAAAGCAAAAACAAAATCTCTAAGGATCACTAAAGTGTGCTTGTATTAGATCATTTTCTCTGTCAAGCCATAACACAAAACTCAGAAGTCTTTCAAGTTACAAAATTAAGTGGAAAAATCTCTTTCAGGAATAGATCTTTTCTGTAACCTTTGTTCTTACTGGTAAGCACATAAGTGAGCAGAATTGCATACATGCAATTAAAGGACTCTGCTCACAGTATCTTAGAAGGGTATTGCAGAGTATGTTTCTGTTTTGTAATATTGGAATGTAATACATGTTACACCGAGGTGAATTTCAGAGGAATAGAACTTAAGTATTGAAAGAATGATTCAAGCTCTACAGTACTAAATATTCAAGTTTGACAAGAAAAGCTTTTTTGTACTCCAAAATGACCTGCTGTTTCATGTCAAGTGGCAACTGTTAGCTAGCAATTTTGTAGCAAAAAGTTACAGGATTTCAAAATAAATACATTTCATCAGGAAAAGTTTGTTTTTTTCTTTAAATTAATCCCTAGATAGATCTTTCGTTCTTCAATGATCAAAGTCACCACTGAGCTTAAACAAGTGGAGATGTACTGCAATAGCAGATCTATGCTAGAATAAATACCTACTTTTAGATAAAATAAGCACAACACTGAACAGCATACAGCTGGCAGAGACCTCAGGATGCTGACTAATTTTCATAACTATTTCCTCTCACCAGTATTAAGGAAGATGTAAGCTGTCAACCTTAATAATCAAAGTTAGCTACAATTTTTTTTTTTTAATTAATGTACCACTAAACATTGTTGAAGTAACAATAAACTGACTTGACGTATCGCATGTTTCCTTTTTGCCCTTAACTAAATTGTGTTTCTTAGGACACATTTTAATGTTAGTCCTCTACTGTTTCTAGCAGGTGACATTTAAAGCATCAAGGGACAGAACACAGCGAAGGGCAGAAATATCTTCTGCTCTGAGGACAGATGTGCCAAACCACAAATCTACATTCAAGTTTTACTTTGAATTGAACATTTAAAGTGCATTTTTGTTGCTTTTATCAAAACCTGCAGTAATATCGTCTATGATGGTGAGAAAATATTTGCAATTAAAGAACTAATTCAGAGGGTTTATACTTATTTTCGAAGTTTTTGTCAGCTGTCTCACATTAAGAGAAAATTTCTTTAAGCAGAAGATCTGAGTATACTGTTGTTAGAGATCTAATTACAAAAGAACATTATTTTCCCCCTTGTCCTTGCCTTACTTTACATCTGTAAAGATTAAATCTACCTAAATTTTTCTAGTGATCAGTCAATAAAAAACTGTCAGACTATACGAAGTTCTCACAGAACTGAAAACATTTTTGTCTTAGGTAATGGCTACATAATTATTCACTCTACTACAGTGCTTAACAGTTTCGTGAAAAGAGCCCTACAAGAACAGCTGAAATGCCATAACTTTTCTGAGAACAAGGACTACCCATTCCCTGATGACCAAGGAAACCACATTCCCAATATGAACAAGGGCTGAGCCAGACTGGTTTATTCAGGTAGAATCCCAAAGCAACACAAGAGAGAAGAGCCACATATTTCCCATGTTAGTGTTCAACATTGTAAATGCTCTTCAGTTCCCAGCATGTGATGCACAGGGTTCAAGAGCCACAGAGAACTAAGGACAGGAGCTCAAGACTTCAACATCATGACAGGGAAGAGACATGACAGTTTTCGGAGCCACTCAAATTCCTTCTCCTTCTGCACACTCAATCCTATTGGGTCACATACGCCTAGCTTGTTTCCTGCACTGAAAAGGCTTTTTCTGAATTTCAAAAAATCTTTCACCTACGTTACCTCAAATCTAGATAGAGACTAAAAACTACTATACTTCATCCTCTTAGATCGATGCTTTTTTCTCACTGCTATGACTGATAGAAAGTTAAAATCTTCTGATTGAAGATAGATCTTGTTTGAACATTGAACTGATGGCCACTCACTTCCAAGCCAGAGATGGGTATATGAGTATTTTTAATCCCCAGTCTCATCATGTATGCAGACTGCAAGTTTAATGACTTCCTGCTGTTTGGAAGGATAAGAATCCTTCCTTCCTATGTCATGATAATCTTAAAGACAGCTGGAACTCAGCAATTTAGTTTTTTCTCAACTGCAGCAAAAGTATAAATATCTTAATATAATTACATATGTATTGACATAGCATGCACTTTTACTTATTGGATGTAGATGTGATTATAAGATGGTTAACATTAAGTATAAAAACAATTACTATAAAAGAGGTCCCTCTTGGCATTGTAATATATAGACACCAGAACATTCAGATGACCTCAACACCACAATTTCTCATCAACTTCTCTTGTTGGAATCAAAGGATCTAAACAAAGCATCTAAAGACAAATTATTTAGCTTCCAAAACCTTCAAATCTCCACTACTTTGAATAAGCTGTGGTGAAGAGCTGTACTTCTGTAGGAGACTGGCTACAGACATTATATTCCCTTGCATGCACCAATAAGCACAGTTACTTGTATGTTATCAACACCAAAATGCAGCTAGTTCCTTCTTCCCTTTATCTTCTAACAGTCTGCTCAAGATTTCATCTACCATTTAAATTACAAAAATTCTCAGAGCAGTGATATTTACCAAAATATAAAGCAAGATTTCAGCATTTTTAGACTCCACAGAAGTTGAAACACTTCATGAGCATATATGCAGAAGTAGTGTTTTGTATCCTTTGCATCCACCCATACAGGTACCATATGAATCCTGACTTCATCAAATATGTAGCATTCAAGAAAAAACACTAAAATACAGTATTTCTGTACAGATTACTACATAATAAATATAAACAGACCTGCAGTTTTAATTTTTAATTACACTGTACCATAAAAAAGCTATAATTAGTAAACAGAAGCAAAAGGCTCAACAGGATGTCATACAATGTGTTATATATGCTAACAATAGATGGGGATTTCATAATGATTATGGAACACAAGTATGAGTCAAGTATTTGATGATAATTCACACTACCTATAAATTGAGATAATCATGCTTGCCACTGACTTTAAAAAAAAATACATTAACACCTTGTAACTTTTACAGAAACGCACAGTGGCTTAGGCAGTTGAAACTTCTACATCCTCCACAGTTATTCTCAGCAACTCAAGTGAAGTGCATAAAAATAATTGAGGTCAGCTAATTAAGAAGTTGCACGAACAATGTTTGGGAGGTTTGTAAAGCAATTATTCCTCTAGGAATTGATGAGATGTCAAGAGTTTTACTAAATCAGAGGCAGGAAAAAAATTGAAGACTCTAGCCTTATTAAAAGTAGATGTGTATTCCCTATGACAGGGTAGCTAGTTAATTTCAATGCTACGTATTCCTGATGAATTCTCACCAAAACCAAAATTAACTTTTGAAGACAAGAAAGTAAGAAATGTTTCTCAGTACTCCATAATATTGCAATTAGAGAAAAGTTAGTTTCAATACAAAGCACCAGGCAAAATATTGAGACACCATGAAACATCTGGATGAGTTTCAAGAAGGAGAATCAGCAGAAAAACTACTAAGTGTATAACTCATCTTTCTGACATTGCACGAATTCCATCTCCCCAAAATGAGATCATGACATCAGCTATAAGCCAGCAGCCCTAGTTTTATTTCTGTAACAGGTTAGCATTAAGGGAATTTTTTTTTATTTTTATTTTTTTTTTAATTTTTCTTGACTTAAGAGGCCAAAGAAAGATATGAAATAAACAAGATTTATAGAATTGCTGCCAAATATTCTAAAAACATTACTCTCAAAGGCTTTTCCTCTAAGATAACATTAAGTACTGGATACACAGGAGTACCAGACAAGCATGATAAGGTAATTTTAGTTTATTCCCATACTGGAAGAATGCTAATGCACAAGATGTTAAAAGATTTTTGGGGCTAGGGAGGGAATAGGAGTTTTGTTTTGCAGAAGTTTCCTTTATCAGAAGCAGTCTATGAACCAATCTCAAGTACTGTAAGGAAATAACTCCTTAAATCTCCACAGTTATGTGGTAACATACTGTTGCTCCTAAACCATATAGTACTTCATTCCAAGGTATTTTCCACAAAATTTCATTAAGCAATTCTTTCTGGAGGTAGCAGTAATTGCATAGGTAAGGGCACTGTAAAGCAAGCCAGTCTTGCAAACCTGATTTACTCTATCATAACAAGCTAATGCTAACAAAATTATTTTTCTCTCACATTCGAATTTTGAAAGAACAGTAGTGCAATAGCTCTTAAGTCTTACCACTGCCCATAGCTGTCAGCATTTAAAACCTTCAGAAAAACAAAGCACTGAACAAAATCATGTTCACACTTTCAAAGCCATTGGAATTTAAAAACAAAACAAATAAATCAGAACACGTACTCCAAATCCATTTTAATAAAAAATAAAGATAAAACTTATCTCTGTAGAATTAAAGAATATCATCTTATAAGCTCTTGAACTGTTTAGATTTGCTGAATTGCTTCAATATTTAATGAATGGTTATATGAAGACAAATTTCACGTCATAGCATACAACTTTTTAAAATATCATTCTATATAGACATCTACAAAGAATATCCACGTGATCACTGCCTACTTGCAGCAGCAAAGGCAATTACTTTAGGGCTTTGAAGTCAGTTTACAGAATCAGCTCCTTTACTATCTCAGTCTGATCCTATTGATGAGAAGAATGCACGTGACTTCAAGAAACACTTTGTTATATTTCTGCTCTTCTCCTCGCCTTTTTAAAAAAGAAATTAGTTTAACAGGTTTAGAGAAAAGTATTCAGAGAAAAAAAGACTTTTTTTTCCCAAAAAGTATTAAATTAAACTGCCATTAAAGTATTATAATCATAATAGCAAGTCAATTACAGAAGACTATTCTTTCCATATCTCACAATGGCTTCAGAAGCTGTTTTACTCTATTACTTCAATGTCCTTACAACAGAATATATTACTGGTCAGTTCTTCAGAAGTTACGAAAACTAGACAAGTATTTAGGGACTATCCTATTTCCTTAAATACTAATATAAAAAAAAAGTTGTTACTAGTTTATAGACTTCGATATGTTTGAAAAGCTATTCTCTATTTTCAAAACTGCCTCTTCAAAATCTCCCTCTTTTTCTTTGTTCATGATAGTAACTGGTAAAATTAAATCAAAGTCTCTGTATCCTCCAGCACTGTGAAGTATATAGCAGTATTAGAAAAATTAATGGTTGTGTTTAATTCACTGTTTATAAATGTAACAGAAGTACTGTAAGGAAATTCTTTTAAGAATTTTTAAAAGAATTAGTTGACTTCTTAGCTGCTAACTAGTTCTGAAAAAATATTTTGTCCCAAACATGTACACACTTTCTTCAAGACCGCTGTAATTTTAAGCTACCATAACTAAAAGAATGTTCTGCACTTTTTTTTTGACGAAAAAAAAACAACAAAAAGAAACCAACATTGGACTATATATGAAGGTTGCTCTAAAAGTAATGTCTCTTACTTTATGTTGGCCCATGACATCAGAGGTGGATGTTGGTGGTATGGCAGCAGAAGCTGAACCTTCCCATCCATATTCCGTTCCATGTTGTTGCCGTGTGACAGATGGCAGCAGAGGGGCAGTCTGACCAAATGGCATCTGACATGGAAGTGCAGATGAAGCAAAGGTGTGGAATGGGATTCTATCTGTTGACATTTAGTCGATGCTTGCTGAATGTTTGTGGAGACCATACAGTGGACCATACAGTGGATGCAAGTACAGTGAGGCGGTGGGTGGTGCGTTTCACCAGTGGCAACAGTGACAGAGGGTCACTTCCATCGGTGCAGATTTTTTTTTCTTTTTTTTCCACAAGCATGGCATGTAGGCTCTTATTTTTCGTTGGGGAAAACACATAGCTAATGGTGGTGACTGTGCTGAAAACCAGCATTTTGTAGCTGAGAATTTGCTCTATCAAACAGCGCTATTGTGCTCTTTGTACTTGTAGTTTCGACAGAAATAAAGAGGAAGCATTACGTTCGGAGCAACCTACATTCTTTACATGAAAGAAACAACCATTTCTTGAAAAAAAAAAAAAACACTGATGTTAAGGAAACTTTCTCTACAACGATTAAGCTGGTCAAACCACTTGGCAACATTCAAGGATGCTGAAGCTTCCTTTTGTTATAGGAAGCACTGAAAACACAGAATAATCTCTAACTTCTTTTCCAGATGTATTTTCAGAAACACTCTGGAGTGCTCTTGAAATTTGAGAGAGATGTAAACAAATATGATTTGGAAAACGACTGTTTGTAAGACAAAACAACTATTCATTCAACTTTGGATAACTGAGTTAATTGTTTTCCTGTAAGGACTGTAATCAAAAGTTTTTTCTTAATATGGCACTGCTGCTACAGCTTCAATGATAACCTTATTCCTCTGCAACTGCGACATGGAAAGTCTTGTAGATAAGTTCTTAAAATACATTTTGGTAAGTTAGTACTGTGCTTATTCTTCTGAAAAAGACTTCCTTTCTTCACTGAAGAAAACCAGCAAATCAGCACATCAGCTAAGAACACTTCTTGGCAAGAGAATACAAAGTTGTGCTTGAAGAAAACATTATGCAAGCTTTGCACAAGCCCATTCATATTTTATAGCTACAGGAATAAGCAGAATGTATCTAACACTTGAGTTTTGACTTCACCCATCAAAATATTGCTCTTTTTAAATGGAGGTAACGTAAGCATTAATATAGTTAAGCTAAAAGAACTTCTTGCAATTGACTTTACTTTGAAGGTACTTCTGCATGGGATACTTACAGTTAACTACCCATCCAAGTACATACTTCAATTTATATATGAGGCACACCACAGTTCAGTTTTAAAAGATTTACAGTATTTCAAACAATTTAAGCAATAAATGACTCATCTGATTTAACTAGCTTTGATGTTATCTTTCTACAAAAGACAAAATACTCCAGTTCTGCTCATTAGCCTGTTGCAAGCTATGACATACTGCCACCAGCTGGAGATGATTTAATAGGAAGCTGCCTATTTATGTATAGTGACACTGGCAGGAGTTTCATGATCTAAAATTGTTATTGTAAAAGCAGTGAAATTAAATCCATTTAATTGTGCCATATACCCTGTATGTGCTTCAAATATTAGCTTATAAGAAGCCAAATCTTCACAAAATTTCTGAAAGTCCTCTCAGATTTGATTGGAGAAGATTAGAATAAGCAAAAAATAATTATGAAGGCTCAGCAGCAGCCACCAAACTAGAGAACCACTTCAAATGCAATCCTGCAGTGTCATGGCATTTCAATGGGGAGGTAGGAGCAGATAATGTGATGAACTAGGTCACCAGATGGGTTCGGACAGGACTACTGCTTCTCTAATATACACAACCTTGTTGTTTCTTACTACTACCACTTAAAAACAAGAACAAAATCAGAATGTCAAAAGACAATACATGGCTGCTTTCCTCCTAGTGGAGGAATACAGTGCTACATGGAAACTATATTTGGCCCCAAGACCTGGTATGGTAATGGTTCTTCACAACACAATATGTAGATAGCAGTAGAAAACATTTGCTACCTTGAAGATAAGAATTTTGGTTGGTGAAAGAGTTCATGAAGAACTCCACTCCAAAATTACAAGCATCAAACCTTCAATTCAGCTTTACTACATATGGCATAGTAAAGCAAAGATGGAAAGCATTTCTCACGTTAAAAATGCTCACTGATTTTGTGCCCAGCTGTACATTCGCTTACATTTTCAGATATTTTCTATCACTCATGAAATTTAAAACAAAGAAATCCACTAATGGGTTATCAGTCTTTCCTTCCTATTTAGTATATAAACCCCCATTTTTCATTACACTTGTGGTTTAGACCTTCAGGTCTTTAAATAAACTTTCACCTTCATAATTACTTTTGGGAACACCTGCTTTCCACATTCCTCTTTCATATTCACGTTTTCAGAGTATGTACTCGAGAGTGCTCTTTTTGCTCTACTTTGTAATATAAGGTATCCTCTCTGGGCAGTGAGCACAACATAAGATATAGATATCAGGAGAGGTATGAAAATTTTTAATTACACATTACTACATTTTTTCCAACTGAATTATAATATTGCAAGGAGAGAATAAACAAAGAGGTGAGTTACTTTAAAATATTTTCCTTAAACAAGTTTTAACAGGTCATAGAATGAAGAAGCAGCTATGAAAGTAAATATTGTTCATGTTACAAGTTTTTTTAAAAGCAGCAAATCATTTCTAAAATAGAACTCCCTCAGAGTTAAATATTTAGAGAATATCAGTTGAAATTGTGTGGTTAGCATTTTGTAAAAAGCTGGAGATTCCAGTTTACTATGGGATCATTGATGGGATGCTATTGAGTAAGGACGTATTAAATTGGATATAATATACCAGTTAATGATTTAATATCAGCCTAGAAAACCATTTGAACATGAACCAGATCTAGAAGCCAGATGTTTCCAGCATCTTGAGAACCCTAAATTTGTACTACATGCTAGAAACAACAGATGTACACGTCTGTCAAATGAAAAGCAGTTGCATGGAAGCATGTAAACTCGGAAAAGCTCATCTACCTTGCCAGCTGTCATTCATGTCTTCTTATGGCATGCTAGGGTCCACAATTAATGCTGAAACACAAAGGCTTGGCATTGAAACAAATTACTAGGTAATAAACAGGATTCAACAGAATTAGGGGAAAACAAGAAGGTAAACAAAGTTCACCACAAATTATAATGTCCTTTGACACAGATGGATATTTTGATAGACTCCCACATAACACAAATTTTAACATTAGTAGTGGCATCAATTTACTTCCTCCATTGATATTAGTGATGCAAATTAGACCTTTCTGATTAGGAAGATGTGGGAAATATTGTATGCCTTATTTTTATGTTAATTTAGTTATTAGCTATTAAAATGTAAGTGACAGAGCAATGCAGGTTTAAATTATAGCCCAAACAATGTTGATTTGCATGAGTAGAGCACCTATAAGTGAAAGAAAGAAATGTTTACTAAGTTATGAAATTTGGACTGTACACTCTGGCAAGGTTACTGCTGTTTCATGAGAGGATATTAAACAATTCAGACAAGCATCACATTCCATTTGTTAGTCTTTAAGAAGTATATGGAACTAGACTTGGACACATTGGACACAATCTGTTTGTGAGGCAAGACGATTCTTGCTTTCTTCTCTCAAAGCATTTAGACAATATTTCTTTGAGAACAGAAGTAAACTGTATATCTACTTTCAAAATATTACTGAAATACTAATTTTTAACCTCAAATTCTAGACTGAATCGTTAATTCACAACAAGAAAATGACAAATGAAAACAACTCTCATTGCATGGTAAACCACTGAACAGATTCTACACATCTGAAAGTTCTGGAAATGATTTCCTGAACAAATATGCTGTTATTTGGTATGGATTACTTAGATGATTAACTCATTACATAATTAACTAGTTACTTTAAATGTAGATTATATTTAGTAAATTAAAAACCTAAGAGGAACAAATTTAAACTCCAGAAAGAACTCAATGAGTTTTTGAGGAGAACACAACATTTTAACCTAAAAACAAGCTAGTGTCTCGCCACTGTAGGCACTGCTTTCCAACACACACCTTAATTTTTTTCCTCAAAAACATTGTTTTATACAACCATTACTTTCAAGGCTGTTTCATTGTTTTTATAGATCAAAGTAGTCTCTACATTTTCAGATTACAATTGTTCAGTCCATGATGATTTGTTCCTGCACTGAGCACACACTTCAATGAAGAATAACTTTCCCTTCCACTTACCACTCCAGAATTTTTAGACACTAAGTGCATCTCCTCCTCTACTTTAAAGGAAACTAGCCCATTTTCTCACATGCCTGTTTCTCATCTGGCAGGAATGCTTACTTTTGTAGACGAATCACTACGCTTGTATACAGTATTTAAAGAACAGATTTCATTGGAATCTGGGACAATGGTAGAAATTTCTTTTATGCAGTTATATGTAAAAACTACATGATATATACACATTTACACAAACAAATACAGCCTTACATACTGTTTTAGAACAGCAAGCCTGTACTGGTCAGACATCTACCTTGTAAACAGACGTATAACATTTGCCAGTGAATCCTCAGTTTCATTTTGGTTACAGGACCTTGATAAACTTGATCTAGTGGGAGGTGTCCCTGCCCGAGCATTGCAGTGGGGCTGAAACTAGGGGTTCTTTATGGCCCCTTGCAATCAAAACCATTCTATGGTTTATGATTTGAAGACAATAGGATTAAGATTACCTACCCATTCATTTTAGCTTACTTACACTGCAGAAACTAACATTACCTCCACTTTCCAGTTCCTCTCTCCCTTGAATTCTTTTCCTTACAAAATTTTGGCATTGCAATAAAATGCTTCTAAGCTCCCAGACACACAAAATACATGTGATATCCTAGAATTTATTCCACTGTAGCCAGCATGCTCAGGAAGAGTTACTAGAAGTAGTGATACGTGGGAATAGAATGTTGCTTTTGCATTATGACTTACAAAATAAGTACAAAGTGTATTGTTCGTGTTTTTGCATTAGGGTTAACAAAAATAAGTGCAATGTATAGTGTGGTATGTTAAAACTGAATGCAGTTACAAGGAAGAATCGATGCTGAAGACTTCTAAGATATGGAATGCAGCTGCTAGGGAGGATCAGCCTTGAAGACTGGTAAGATAGCAACATTGCTACATGAATGGACAACAGTTAAGTAAACTAGTGGAAAATTAATGACTGCAAGTATTACACAGGAGAATCGTAAATTAGTGAAGTTGAAAAACAGATAGAGGAAGAAAACCAGAGAGAAGTTAAGAGTCAGTAATATATTAGCAACATCTATGTTTATTTAGCCAGTGTCTAACTTTAGTTAGCATCGGGTAGTTCTGTGAACGTTAAGTACTCAGCCAATGAGGAACTAGGGGAGGAAGTGGGGGTGTCAGGTAATAGGGCATAGAAGGTGTGAAATTATTTCTGCAGGTGCGCTCCTGTTTGCAGGATGCCCACCATTGCAATTGTGAATAAAAACTGCTTAAAGTGCTTCACTAGAGGTCTGGTCTCCAAAAAATTATTTGAGATGTTTCTCACATAATGGTGAAATTCAGGAAGAACTGAGCTACATCTAATTTTACTGGAAGATAGTTTGGATGTCAGACAAGAATTAGTAGACTTCTTGACGCATGCTTCTCAAATTGCTTTTTTAAAAAAATAAATAAATAAAAAATCTTAAGACTCACAGATTTTCTGCCATGAGATGAAGGAGGCAGTGGAGAGGGAAAAAAAAAAAAAAAAAAAAAAAAAAAGATGTGTCACAGGAGGAGAGTGCCATGCCTGTCTTCCACCATGCATGCTGTTGGGTAGCTTGAGGATAAACAAATGCTGCTCATGACTCACAACCACTGTTACACAGATACTACTGTTTTGCAAAATTATGCATTCTGAACATAAAAGCTCTGATTCACATATAGGATAAGTCACTGTCTGGAGTTCCTTAGCAGATCAAACAGTAATCCAGAGTAAGAAGGGAAGGAGGGGGTTGGGGGCAGAAGGATACTGGGGAGAAAAGAGGGAATGAACACTAAAGGAATGGGCCTACAGGTCCATAATCTGCATGGTAGGCGTAAATACTACTTGACAGTGGGACAGATCATACAGTGAATCAGTTTAAGTAAAATTCAATCCACAAATCGACACAGTGTCCATGTTCTCCAGCTATGCAGAAAGACCATGTGTTTTCCTCTCCATTTTCGTAAAACAGAGCATTTAAGTTATATAACTTGTTTTAAAAGTTAAGCAATTTTTTCCCCTCACATTTAAAAATTCACTCAACATAACAGCTGACTGTCAACAGCTAAAGCTTCTCATCTAACGTTCAGTATGATACAAATAGACATTTTCCAGGTTTTTTGTTGTTTTTATAAAACACAATAAGTTTTCACCTCAAGTTAGATTATTGACTTTTCATTGCATCACCTCCGTCTTTCCTTTGCCTAACAGGTAACTGAAACCTTTCACTTAGTGTAACTTCAAAATGACAGGGGTCAAATCAGTCAGTCAAAAGTAATTCTGCCCCTGCAGAGTTCTAGCACCTGTCATCATTGAAATAAAAACAAAATCTGTTCCCTTAGAGGGTATATTCAATAAGACACCTGCTACAACAAAACAGAATATAGACAAATACACCTTCTAAGATCAAATCATGGAAAGTCTTACATACAGTAAAATTGCAGTTTGCATTGCAAAACTTAGTTTCTGCTGGGAATAGTTCATATAAAATTTAGGAAAAAAGTTGATGCGAGCTTAAATAACTAGTTGAGTACATAGGTTTAAAGTATTTACAGCAAACTGTTCACATTTCCTCTGTAGAATAAAATTTACTGAAGAATGCAAGCAAAACATGAACATTGAGTTGACGTGTCTTGGTGTAAACTATCCGCAAGCAAGAACAGACATTCATAATTTGCAAACATATGTCTGTATGGAAGAAGAGCATCATTATCTCACACCTCTAGAAGATTGCTTTGCAGACTATTTTGCACTTTACATGGATAACTTTCATATTCTCTGGTTCCATGTCCAAGTTTAGGTATTTCCTTTCTTGCAATACTCTTTTTCTAAATGATATGTCAGATTCTTGTAATAGTTCCAGATAAATCTAGGTTTTTTTTTTGTCCATTGCTTTGCTGTTCACATGACCAAAGTAAAATTCGTAATATTGAATGATATAACCCCTTATTAAAGGTGACCTGAAATTGGCCATAATCTCAACTTCATCATGCAGTGATTTTTGGCATTCTTGATTTGGAGAGTCAATTAAGTATTTTTGTCTACCTAGAAATCCCTCCTAGAATTGATTTTTCACCCCCTCTCTTCTGGTAGTTTTAATAGCCTGAATATTTTAGGCACAAAGCCTTCCTTTCATTTGATCTGCTCCTGCCTTTTAACTAGTTGCTAACTAGTCAAGAAACAATGAACTGTATTTTGTTAAAGCTGACACATTCAGAAGTTAATCGCTGACATAGGTTTGGCAGCTATCCCAGTTCTGGGAAAAAAGAATGTATGGATTAAACCTACTTTGCATTCCAGTCAGAAACACACACTAGCAACACGACAATGAACTTTGCACTCAAAAAGATCCTTCTTTTAGAGGACTGCATAAAAGCTACAGATTAAATAAAACATCTAGTTTACAAAAATGACAGATTTTGTGCAAAATCCACAATCAAGATTATGAAAAACAAGGTACATACTGCATGAAACAAATTATGACATTTAATAAAATGACATCCATTCTTGTCTTTTTTGTGTTTAAATGAGCTTCTTGACATTTTCATCTAAGAAAGGATACTTTTCACTAAGATACCTACATCATTCTTCAGTAGTATTTAGAATACGCAAATACTTAAGCATTCAGTTTTAAAATTTCCCCAAAATATAATGTACCTTATTGGAGAACATACCAGTTAAAGACCAAAGGAATTTTAAAAGATGTATTAAAGAGCCAGTTGAATAGAGAAATTAAAAATGTTCCAAAAATAAAAATCAAGAAAGCATGCTGAGGACTTAAATTGCCATTTAACTTGTAAAATGGATTAATGCAAGTGTTACTCATGGTTCTGTCAGCCCATGACCCTGTAACTCTGACCAAGTTGCATTACCTTTAAGTGTAGAGTAACTCTGCTCTATCAATATTAATATTGATTTAACGTTTGTGCTAGTATAAATGATACTTTTCTTAATTGTAGTTATCCCTGCAGTAAGAAACAAATATCCTCTTCTTTTCAGCCCTGTGGAATGCTCTAATGGACCTCCACAGTGCTGTGTGTCCACACCTCTCCTGCTATCATCACTGCTGCAGGGAGGGAAGCTTCCAAAACATTCTTTTCACAGTGCTTAAGTGAGAATACACTAAAAAAGAAAAAAAAAAAAATGCACAAGTTAAATAGATGTTACTGACTTCAGCAACAACTAAATAAATCCATTTGGAAGGCACATCATGATTTATACAAGTCATCTGGGGGAAGAAGCATGAATATTCATATGTGCTCAGCAGAAAGGAGTGATTGATTTTATGAATTTATGAAATATGATTGGTTTTCAATGTCATTTCAACAGTCCTTAGATGCAGGTTTAAAGGTTTTGCTGACATTTTGAACCTCCAGCTTTCTACATTGCCAGCAGTTAAAAGAAAGATTCTGTTATAACCAAATACATTCAGTTATATACAATTTGTTGAAGTTAATAAGTAACACAAGTACAGCTTCACTTTTGTATATCTGTTCTTTTTACAATCTCCCTCATATTCTCTTACTATTCTTTTCAAGTCTCCAAGACTTGACTTTAAATAAATTATGCTGCTGTTTATACAGTTAATCCAATTTGCAGCAAGAGATGACTTCTTACGTGAATGAACAATAAAGGGAACACAAATTTTGGTCCTGTAATTACTCTGTTCTCTCTTTTGTGCTAGGAGATCAGAGAAGGTACATTCTAAAGAGCATTTCAGAGCCCTTATTTTCACTGTGTGGATTAAAGCATCTACAGACTGCAACAGCATTTGGTGCCCTATGAAACACTCATTCAAAATGCTTGCATAAATGATGGTATTGCCTGCTTTTATGATCAGATGATCAAATTGATAACAGTTCTATTTAGCATTTTCATAGTAGTACTGTATGACCCTCAAACACATTGCAAAAACAGCTATGTAACACTATTCCACTTTTAAATAGAAGGGAAAAAACCTCCAGAAAACAGACATAGGTCCATCTTAATTTCAAAAACAAAAAAAGCCCACCATGCTCAGGACTACAGCAATTAGACTACGTGGAGTTTGTAAGCAAAGAAAACAAGCCTTGGTCAGATCTGAGCTTATCAATACTGACAACATCTTTCTTGCGCAATTTCAACCACAGGATTAGCAGTCCAACATTCAAAGCCAGCCTTGAACACCAAAACATAAAACAGCGTGGTTATTCACTTCCGTTCTTCAAAAGAGAATAATCATGAATGCTATTATTTCAGAACTACAGAAGTAATTTCTGATGCAGAGTAGACAAATAGAGAATATAGAAAAACACCAAGAAGTACATTCGTTTTGCTTCATTATCTTCTCTAAAGTGAACATTCCATTGGCTACTCTGCAGATTTAGGTAAACATTTATGAGGGACACCTCTTAAGACTCCCAAGGAATCTTGGAACCCAGGAACGACTACATCCAAACATAATGGCCTCAGACAACACTGATTTAAGACAGCTACTGCAATCAGTATGCACACTCCTAGGGAACAACAGTGAAATCAGTTTACAGTCAATGAACATTTTCATGTCAGTGTTGATTCTGTACCTTATCATAGAAGAAAAGCAGAGTGACTGTTTCTCACTGGACTGAGATTGAGACAGCTAGTTCAATTCTAGATTCACAAAGGACTTTGATCATGTTTCTTTACACTTCAGTTCCTATCGTTAACATGAGGAAATTTCAATACAATTAAAAAAAAATCCACAGGGGTGTGCCTTCTCTCATTTTGAGAATTATTTTGCATTCTGACTTTAATGCAAAAAGAAGTAAATTTTACCAAAACCAGCAGTAAACTCAAGGATTTCTACTTAGAAGCTATGACAGAACTCAAGCAAGATCCACAAAATTAAGTGAGAATTACTGGCTGAGATGCAACACTTACTTCGCTTCTTCCTGGTGCCTGAATTAGTTGATCTAGAGTACATCTTTAAGGAAGCTTTCCTAGGGGCACAGAAGCTCTCCATTCCCAGGTACAGGAAGTCAGGAAAGAAAGGCAAGACACAGGTGTGGGAATGAAGCAACATGTTTCTTTCTGGCTCACACTCTACAGCAACACTATAAAGAATTGTAACATTGTGCATTCTCGCTCTTTTCCTGATTGCTTAAGAGAGCTGCATTGGACATGCAGCTAACCAGGGCTAGCAAAAGGAAGCTGTAACAATCTTTAAAGGCCTCAGAAAAAGAATTCCACTGTAACACTCTCGTGAAAGTTGCAGAACAAACAAGCCATGCACAAGCCCCAAGGAAAAGTCAGTTGTCTTGCTCAGGAGGGCACAGATCCCCCCCTCCCCCCACAATCATCACGCAAAGGGAGAAGTATGGCAGTACAGCACATGCATGGCACATGATTCCAGACACTCTCCACCTGGCAAAAGCTGCTGGCCCAATTTGAAGGGACCACCTTATGTCACAGCTGGCAGTACACACTCCACCACATCCTTGACTACCCCAAAGAGAGAATAAAGAGGACACACCCTCAGGACATCATGGGATCTGGAGTAGTTACTTTTTTCTTTTTCTCTTCCCTCTCACTCTCTCTTAATAAACAAAGGCATATTCTTGCTCAATCAACACTTTCACTCCATTCTGAGCCTCAGTTTGGAGGGATTGGGATCAATGTAACGAACTGTAAGTCACATTTGGTTTGCAACAAGTGGCATGGTTGAACCGGGATCTGCTGGTCAAACCGAAGAGCAAGAGGAACATGCACAGGCAGTGGATGCAGGGACAGTACAGTGGAAAGAGTATAGGGATGCTGCTAGGCCAGGTAGGGATTGGGTCAGGAAGCCCAGGGCCCAACTGGAACTGAACTTGGCAAGGAGAGCAAAGAAGAACAAGAAAGGCAGCTTCTATAGGTACCTCAACCAGAAAAACTAAAGTCCAAGAGGGTGCACTCCTCCTAGTGAGCAACACAGGCAGGCTGGTAACAACAGACAAGGAGAAGGCTGAGGTACTCAACTTTTGTGCCACAGTCTTCACAGGAAACTGCTCTTCACACAGCCCTCAAGCAGATAGTTTGAAAGGTGGGAGAATGGGGAAGCAATGTCCTCCTGCTGTAAGCAAAGACCAGTTTTGTGACCACCTGAGGAACCTGAACATCCATAAGTTTGTGGGTCTGGATGAGATGCATCCCAGAGTCCTGCAGAAATTAGCAGATGTAGTCACCAAGCTACTCTTCAGTGATATTTCAAAGTCATGGCAGTCAGGTGAAGTTGACGGTGCCTGGAAAAAAGGCAATATCACTCCCATTTTTAACAAGGGTAGAAAGAATGACCCAGGGAACTACCAACCTGTCAGTCTTATCTCTGCGCTAGGAAAGATAACGGAACAGATTCTCCTGGAAGCTATGCATGGAAGAGAGGGAGGTGATACGAGACAACCAGCACAGCTTCACCAAGGGCAAATCCTGACCAATCCAGTGGCTTTCTATGATGGCATCAGTGGACAAGGGAAGAGCCACTAGCGTCAGCTATCTGGACATCAGTAAGGCCTTTGACACGGTCCCCCACAACATCCTTCCCTCCAAATTGGAAAAATATGAATTTGATGGAAGGACTGTTTGATGGACACGGAACTGGCTTCAGGATTGAGCACTGAAATGGTGGTCAATGGCTCAATGCCTGGATGAAGATCATTGACAAGTGGCTTCCCTCAGGGGGTCAGCACTGGGACCAGTGCTCCAACCATATCCCAAGCTCCATCAAAAGAAGCATGAACAGCAGGTTGAGAGAGGTGATCCTGCCCCTCTACTCTACACTAGTGAAATCTCACTAGGAGTACTGCATCCAGATGTGGAGTCCTCAGCACCGGAGAGGCAAGGACCCGCTGGAGTGCATGCAAAGGAGGGTCACAAAAAATGATCCAAAGGATGCAACACCTCTCCTAAGAAGACAGTCAGAGAGCTGGGGCTGTTCAGACTGGAGAAGAGAAGGCTCCAAGCAGACATGATAGCAGTTCTCTCATGTATCTAAAGAGTCTATAAGAAAGAAGGGTACAGACTCTTTATCAGAGTCTGTGGTGATAGGACAAGGGGAATTGGTCCTAAACTAGAAGTAGGGAGATTTAGGTTGGATATTGTTTAAAAATAAATTTCCTTGTAAGGGTGGTGAAGCACTGGAACAGGTTCCCCAGAGATGTGGTGGGTGCCCCGTCCCCAGAGACATTCAAGGTCAGGCTGGATGGGGCTCTGAGCATCCTGATCTAGCTGTAGACGTCCCTGTTTGTTGTAGAGTAGTTGAACTAGGTTGACCTTTTAAAAGGTCACTCCCAACTCAAACAACTCTATGATTCTACATACTGGGCAACATTAACAGGTACGATTCCTGAGGCACAAATAAAGTTACTCATATTAAATCACAAGGCTTCACAACAGGAGAAACCAGGTTTCCTGCCTGAGAGTAATGTTCTAACAAGAAAACTAGTGTCTCTCAGACTTCATGGAATAACTCTTCCCTATCTAAATGGATATCTATTGTCTAGGAATGGTATTCAATCCTCAAAGTTTGATCTATGAGTTTATTTATATGAAGAACAAAAAAATATATATTATTATTAATTGTCAAAAAGTAATGACTTACAAACCTAAGTTTCCAAGAATTATTTACTTAATAAAGCTGCTTTTTGCTTTTTCACTGCTAGTTCAGGCCTTCTCAGTTATACTGATTTGAATCTAGTACTGAACCGTCTTCCAGAAGTATATGGATTGATTTTTGCCTCATGAATATGAATTGCATGGGCATTGTCGGAACAATGTGCCACACTAAGTGCCCCTAATAAAGCTAGAAGAATGAAGATCACTTGGCTTCCTAATATTTATGAAGTAACATCAAGTATCAGAAAAGATTGTCCAATTTTTAGGGCACCACTCTAAAGTCTCAAGAGACCTGAATCAAATTTATTGCTTCTATTTAGATCATATATGCACTGCTGTGGACCAAGCTAGTAGTGCCTACTGTTAGCAGAAAAAGCATGATGCAGAGATACCTTAACTCAAGTCTGAAAACAAAACATAACACTGTCAGGTCCAAAAGCAAATGAAACCATTTGCTTGGAGTCAACGGTTTTCCTTCAGCTTCCCTCTTCCTGAGAGGAGTGGGTACTGTACGCCATAAGGACTGGGCTGTGCCACTTATATTTACTGGTTTAGGTCGTCTTTAGCTCGAGCATCTGCCTTAATCTTGCTGTGGGCAGGCTGACACGATCTTTGGCAGACAGATACATGCCCTGAGCAGGCCAAATGCAACCTAATGGCATTTTGTGAATCTCTAATTACCACAGCCCTGTGATACTGTCAACAAGCCACAACAACAATTTGTTCAAGTCATGTTACAAGAACGGCAGTTTCAGTTTTGGATTTGGAGCTAGCTTGCATTTGCTTAACTAGGAACACGAGCCACACAAGTTTGCATTTGCCTAGGAAAGGCCATGAGGACATGCCTGCTGATTTTCCTACTTTCCACGTGGTAAGACTGGAGGCGTCACAAAGCTTCATACATTTCATACTGAAAGTTCCTCAATACCGTTGAAAATGGGTGGCATATATGTTCCAAAGACAGGTGTCCAAGAAGCAACTTCAAAACTTTATGAATAATACTAAACATAGTCATTACAAGTATTGCTCTGCAGAAAAAAAGTGATCGAGTTCCCTGATCTGCAGAAATAATTTCTGAATAGTAACAAGAAAGTTTCCATTCTTATTGTAGCCTTCTTCAGTTACTTTCTCCAGAAAAACAAAGATGCCATTTGTGTCAGTTACAATAAAAGATTTCACTATGTAGAAGTCTGTGTATGACACTGAATGGACAGACAACACACTTTTAGAAAGACATTTTGAAATCTGTACTCCAATAAGTGTTTCACTTGTTTGTGAATATCAGCAAGTAGCATACTTCATTTTTAGTTGAATTAATGCTTCTTATTTTGCCATGTTGTTCTATAGAACATGCACATCACCAAGTGCAAAAAGGCTGGAACTAAAGATTTTATCACAAAAACATTTATCTTTATTACATCATACCTCAAAAACACAGCTTAGATTTATGCAGTTACACCATCCAATGCAACTGAAAGGAAACACTGCTTGAGAAGAGAAATTGTGCCAAATGGAAGTAGGGCAAGGCTGAGTTAATTCAATGAATCTTTGAGAAAGTTAACTGTTCCCATGCTCATTTCACTTCTTGTAAGGCTGCAGGACCACAGAGGTACTTCTACAACGTGAAGACTAAAAATCAAAACAATCTAATCATGAATTAAGCCTTACACAAAAGTATTTAATGAATAATTAAACTTAGATAATGTTTGGATAAAAATCAGTGTGAAAAATAGCTTTTGTTTCACTATGCATTTTTCCTAAAAAAATCTTTAGAAAAGCTCCTCTTTTTTCTGTTTTGGTAATTTTTTTTTTGGTCACAGAGACCTGCAGCTACCTTTAGGACTGAATTTGAGCTATAAGAAAGGTAGCCACGTTCTGCAATATTTTTTAAAATTCTGTGACAATTCAACCAAAATAAGCTCAGAAAATTCATGAAAATCTGCATATGTATTTACAGTTCAAATAATTATGCTGTCCTATTTTCATGCTTTTAATAAATCTATTGAACACCTGTGAAAATGCCAACATTGCCTTTAAGTAAAGTTTGTCTTCCAGTCTTAAGACAAGCTTTCAGAGCTATTATGTGAAACTCTGTGAGCTACATTACAAACACACTTAGGCTATGAAAACAAGGATTTTTCAGTTTTTTGAACTTCCCCACTTCCCATTCCCCAGAAAAAAAAAAAAACCCACACTAAGACTGAGATGCATGTCTCCCTTTAGGAAAGCATGCACCTTCAATAAGTATTAAGTATTTGGTATTATCTTCTTCCTGCTGCCTGAGTTTCCCTCCCCCCCACCATAAAACACTGATTTTCTAATCAAGTGTCCACAAACACAGAAAACTCATTCCATTTTCAGTGGTAGAGTATCACTGCACAAATAGATTGTTTTATAAGTTGACAGATACAGATGTTACTTCTTTAATACCTGCAGGTCACATGTAATAGAACTAGTGTGGTAATGAACAGTATATGGGGTTTTCTGCAGGGCTAACTATCATTGACTTAGGTGTAAACAAAGTATCTAGAAACCTTTCAGGACTGAATTCAATGAGCTTTATATTCTGGGAAATGATCACAAAAATATTTAAGTTCCATTAAATCAATATTAATATTTATTAAAGTCTTTAGAATAGCTTTTACAATAATATTTATATGAAAACATTATTTTGCTTTTAAATTTTCAGTCCATTCAACACCTTCAGGCATCTTTATTTGTTTCAAATAGTAACACGGAAACTAGTATCAGAAAGCTTCTCTTGATAAGAAGTACTTATTGGTTTTATTTAAGAACAAGTTACCAAATAGCTAAAAATGAAACCTCTACTGTTCATAGGAAAGTGTTTCATTTTTATTTTTATTTTTTTAAAAGAACACAGGGGTTGCCCCAGCCAGATCTGCTCCTGCTCACATTCATTCCTGTACCTAAGGAGTTTAACAAGAAAAATCAACATGACACCTGAAAAGGCTGCATGCACAGATAATTTCTTCCTGAAGTTTTAGAACACACACAGGAATCTTAACTTATACTGTTTCTAAGTGACAGAAGAAATGAATGTTACATCAAAATTCATTTTTAATATAAGCAGTATGTAAGCAAATCACAATTCAATGTTCTCTCAACCGCATCATACACTCAAAAATGATATCTACCACTACCATCACATTACATGAACACCTGTAATTCTACTTTTAAGAATGCTAAGACTTGGAATAAGTCCACAATGAGTTTAAGAGAACTGTACAGCAAAACACCACCTATGAGAGTTCTCAAACCCAGCAACATGAATTCTGCATATATTCAGGCTGAATAATCCAAAACCATTCATGGAAGTGTGCTGGGGAGGATTATTTTGACTAAGTGCTAGAAGCTGTTGAACCCTACGTCTGTAACTACCACAAACAGGCAGAAACCCATTTAACATCTATCATTCAGACAGAATACTCACAGACCTACAGGCATGACTTGAATACTGGACGTCCAAAAAACAATTTTGACTAGTGTCACAAAGGCACAGACCAAAACCAACAAGTAAATCAAACCTCTCAAAAACATGAACAGAACCAAATGAGGATTTTTTACACTGAATGGTAAACTCCCCGACACAGCTATAACCTGGGCAGGAACAACCTAGTGACACAATGATCAACTGCACATAGCTAAAATTTCTCGCATGCTCATTTTTCTCCCCTCCATCTGGGAGATCAGAAGCTTACAATGAGACTCTGGCTTTATTAAGAAAATATAGATAGAAATATCCTTTTTTGTCTCATGTACTATCTTGCATAGAACCTGTCATGTCAGAACATCACCTCAGTTCTTAGCTCTTCAGTGTTGTTGGATTACTGTTACACCTTTTCAGCACTACTTTATAAACATGCCCAGTACTCACACAGAGTCAAAGCTTGATTTTCTATTCTTCGCTGAATCAAAATTCCCACATACTCACACAGAAGTTATACAACTCCTGAAAGATTCAATCAGATCCTGAAAGCTGCAATCAGTACAACCCTTGAAACAGTACTTTTGGCACACAAGGCTTCCATTGACTTCAGTGGGAGTTCCATGACTGCAGGTTTACATAATTCCGTAAGCAAAACTCACCTCACATAACATAACTTCCTTAAATTAAGTTGTAAAGACTGAAGATAAATGTACTATTCGCATTACACTACACTTATCTGGAAAAGTCAGCATTTAGTTCTTCATGAATCTAAATTCAGGGTATTATTCCAGAAGCATAGAACAAATATTGCATTATTCATAAAACTCACATTATTACTAGTGATAATGTCTAGTTAGGTATAATTCATTTTGAATTTCAGATTCCAAATTAGATTTACAAAACTATAATTCAGGGACAAAAAGTTAAAAAAGCAAACCTATTCTACTGTGAAACATAGTTGTCTGACAAAATCATTTCAGCAATTAGCAAAAGTCACAATGTTCCGGTGTTTCACCATTTTATCTTTGTAGTTCTCCATTGTTGTTGCACACGTAAGTAAGGGCTACATTTTTTAAGATAGTTTTCTTTCACTTCTGAACATATGTAAGTGACCAAAAGATTTCAGACATTAAAAAAAGGAAAAAATGTTCATGACAGCCAAGCATCTGAATTTTTTTTTTTTTAAATCCTCTCCTAGTAACAGCTTAGTAGAGCTCAATGGTTCATAGTAGACATTCAGACATCTAGTCACATCAGCAGAATTTGCAACAGGTAGCAAGAAAGAAACACTGGTAGTTCTTACCACATCAGAAATAGTACCTGCTATGAAAAACCTACTAATGAGAAACACTGGAATAGTACTTTCATGAAAGTATCATCCAGTAATTTGAAAATTGTTTTCTTTTTACATTTCAAGAACATTTACAAGAAAAATGCCCTAGAAACACATCCTTTGAGAGGATCCTTTGGGACATTCTGGAGACCCACTGCATGTAATACTTTCATAAATTAAAAAAGAGCCATCTTAGAAATAATCATGCATATTCCTTCTCACTCTTGGAATGCTCCAGAGTGACTGCTTTTTGACCAGAAATTTATTTTTTGTACTCAGTGTTTTCTAACCTGTTTATATCCATTTACTCATGTATCACAATTTCCTTTCAAGTACCTCTGCACCCTGTGTATTTATCCCTAGGGTCTCCTTCCTTGCAATCAAAACTCTCGCAGCATTCATTTTACTATAACTATGCAAAAACCTTAGCTCTTACCCTACATGTGAGGCAGATCCCATGACATCAACCACAGACAAAAAGCCAAGCAAAAAAAAAAAAAAAAAACTTACAAACAAAGAGGTTACTTACAATTAGTCTGATGCAGACCAGATTAAAATTCAAGTACTTGACATTACCATTTGTTAAATAGTAAGATAACTACTACCAGAAGGCTACAAGAATAAATACTGGAAAAAGTAGGAAAGAAAAAAAAGCATCTAAACCTCTAGGAAGTCAAAGAATACAATACATAGTTCTGATCCCCTCCCAGAAGAGATGTAGAGCTTCTCTAGGGTACATACAGCATCATGGAAAAGATGAGTAAGGAATTATTATTCCTTATACTTTCCTTCCATTACTGTATTTCTTACATTACTTACAACACAGCAACTAAGCAACTTAATGCCATTCTTCCCAGGCTTTCGATATCTTTCTGTTTAAGTCACTGACAAAGTACCAAGTATGAACAGGTTTAAAAACAAATTCACACTACAGAGATTTGTCAAGATTATAAAGGAAGACCACATAGACGTAACCTGACAAATCCCTGAATGCTTTAGGGTGTAGTGACAGAAGTAAAATACCATTCTCTTTCTGTACTTACCCTGTTTCTTTTCAGATTGTCTTCAGTCTGTCAGATCATGAGGTCACTGGAGTGTATCAATCTTTGTTCTGACCCAGAACACACATTAGTTTGAGTTAATAACTTTCAAAATAAAGCATTATCACATTATTCCTGTTAACTGGTCTTCAGAATGTTTAACACACACCCCTTCTTTTCCTCTCCCCCCCCCAATCCCTTGCTATTTAACTTATTTTGCTTTGACTAATTAAGATAACAAGAAGACAAACTATTGGCATAGTGACATGGTAGTTACGATTACATCCATCATATTGTAATGAAGAAGAAAATTCACGTTATATGATCAGCACAGAAAACTATTCTTAGTAAAAGACAGAACCACCTCTTCTCACCTATTCACATCCATTTACAACAGATGCTACAAGGATCTTCATGCACAGCTTTATGCTTTTTTTAAATACTCTATTATTTACATAGAGATTTGACTTCAAACAAGCCAAATTCAGCTGTGGTACGATGGTCTGTGAAGTTAATGGGTTTTCAATTGCTTGCAGCTTGACTGAATCTTGCTACTACAACGCGTTGTACAATAAAATTGATGGCAATGATTTTGTTTTTAATCTGACTTCAGAGCATGCTTCAAATGGCCCCACTTGGGAAAAGTCATGAGGATAGCAATTCTTTGTATGAATTTCATACATGAATTCCAAGTATGAATTTCAGCTTACAGCCATACAATTGGTATTGTTACTTAAGCTAATATTAACTGAATATTTATGTTGCTTATGCTGCAGTTGTAGCTAACTGGAAAAGACATTGTGAAGACAGAATTTTCATTCATGCCCTAATATTTTATTCATATGCTACAGGTATATTATGTATTACTTTGAATATTCCTAAACTGCAAAGTTATTCATCAGCTTTTGCTTGCTGCTTAGCACTACTACACATAATTAGAATACTAAATAAAAACCAGTGTACCCTTGCAAAGGCACAATAAAAAATTAGAAAAATATAGACTGAGCAAGTAGAAAATCAGTCATTTCTGTTCCCCTCTCCCCCTATTTTTTTTTTTTTTTTAAACTGAAGAAAGCACTACTACGCCTTAAATGAACATGTCAATGTTTTATGGTTTTAATGGAAAGCTAGTTCTTGACAGAACATAGACAGGACATGAGTGAGAGGAAGTTTGTTGTTGTTTGTGTCTATTACAACCGTAAAGAAGCCAACTAAGTCTCCATAATATTTAGTTGCTTAATGAAGCTTTGCAAGTTTATCTGAACATTTTACATCCACAGTTTGATCATTTCAGATTAGATCATACTTATGATCATGGATACTGGTGGTATATGAGAGCCTTGGTTAACCCATCTTCAGGTTTACTGAAATTATTTGGTCAGATTTTTCAAAGACTTGATAATCCTATTTGCAATGCTTCTTATGTACAACATTAAATGCAGATAAAAATCAAAAACCTGCTTATTTCTTTTCTAAGAACTTCAAACAAAACATTTCAGAAGTTTTTGTTTGAAGTGGTGGTAGTGTTTTTATGTATGTAGAAACCATGTAATGAGTTTTTAGTTTATACACTTTGTTGTCTATCTCCTTCACATATTAACTTACATGAGCAAGTAGAATAATTGCTTACAGAACTGGCCCTGTTTGGTTTTCATGCAGACAAAAACTTGAACGGACGTTAGCCTCTAACTACAATCAGCAGTTTGGTCACAATGCCTATAGTCATCTTCATACTTAATAGCTAGCTTAGAAACATTTCACTCCACAGTAGATCTTACTTCCTGTAAGATCTGTTCCTTAGGGAACAGTCATCTCCTAAACTGTAAAGGCACCATAAACAGACAACGTCATCCCATCTCGTGCTTTTTCAAAAGTGAAAGTTACCACCTGCCATTTCAAGACATGCTTTCACATACTCCATACAGACTAATGCAATCTCCACTGAAGTCAACTGACTCCTGCTCAGCATAGTAGCTTTTGCACTAGTGCAACCAGCAGTGCTTCCACAGAAGTGCTCACACACAAGTTATTTAAACTGGGCTTAGGCTTCTTGTTGAAAAGCTTTTCTAGAAAGACAATTTGTGTATGCATACAAGTAGCCTATGTTGTTCCCTTTCCCTACCATATTTAAGTAGCTGTTAATAACACAAGCTGTGAACACAAACAACTGTAACCAGGTAAGTGATTCTCCCTGTTTATTTCTCTAATTCTTTTATTCTTTTCATTCAAGAAATTAAGAGCTAGATTCTGATCCCCTGTACAGAACAGAAAAATCAGAAGGTGTCTTCTCCAAATAATTAAATCAGTCAAAAGCTCAGAAGTAATATAAAAATGTAACCCTAAAACAAAAGAAGTTTGGTACCTTTGTTTTTGAAAATATGATTCAAAATTTACAGTATCATGGAACAACTGCAGTATTAAGTCAAACTGAGCTAAAAAAGCAGTAAAACTGTTTTGTTGAAGAATGCAGAATTATATTTCCAAAGCTGGACATCCTCAGATTATCAAAGTAGAGCAAGCAGTGTTTTGAACGCTCTTTATCATTCAGTTATTCCGAGCTTTAAAACAGATTCCAAAAATTGAATGATTTTAGTTGAATACCTACACTAGAAAGCACTTGAACACACTAAAGGTGTGTGNGTGGGGGGGGGGGGGGAGGTACAAGACATAATTATCAGGTCAGAATAATTAATTACATTGAAACAAATAAGATATGCTAGATACCAGTATGCCTAGATCTAGTCTGTTAGACTTAAATGGACCTTCAGATTTGAATTTCAGGTTATCCATAATTTCTCTTCTATTGCTGAATTTCCAGAGCTATCAAAAATCAATTTCAAATGACCTGTAACATGCAAAACCTTGCAGTACACTTCTAGTATACTGCCGTTATTTTTTAAGGCTAAGGTATACTCTTAAAAAAAATAATCTAGCATAAATTAACAAGTATAAACTGTTTATCTATGAATTATTATCTGTCTTGTCTATCTATCTAAGTCAATAATGGACTCTGAACTCACAGCCACAAACTACTACGTGGGTAGAACATGTTTCCCAAAATGTCATATTAACCTGATTACGCTGGAATCAAATGGCAGGTGCTAAATATAACTGGAAGACTACTGGTGTAAATTGGAAGGAAATTAGCAAGTAAAGACATCATCTGGAAAAGGTACCTCAAAAGGTCAATGAAAGGGCAAATAAATAAAGTACTAGTTCTCAAAATTTTTGTTTCAGAAAAGCTATTAAAGGCAAATAAAACATAGATCGGTCATCACACCACAGTAACATTCCCATAGATAATAATTATGATGCTATTCAACTTTCTACAGAAGACTTTAAAGCTTCAGCTCTACAACTATCTTTCATACATTCTATGATTTAAAGCCACTGCAAATGATAAAAATCTCTCTAAATAAAGCATTTTGTATAGGACTACATGAAACAAAGCCACATAATTCTTTACAACCCATTCTGAAAGAAATCTGCTGTAACATCTCAGCCAGTTTATTTTCAGGCAGATATTTTGATTCTTGTTTTCAGGTGAAGAGGGGTTACATAGGCTAAACCAAGAATTCAAACATTGCTTTTACACTTTTTTTTTTGAAGGGTGAACAGGAGAGAAGGTAGATCCGTTTATTTTCATCTTCTTGCAGTTGTATAAATCAACTGGTAGCAGAAAAGAATGGCTAGCTCAGTCACAGAATAGGTTTCTCGTTTCAGTTTACAATTGGAGCAATAATATTAGTTCCACTTAATCCAGTAGACAAGCTGTCATTTGCTTAAATTCAAATTTTCATGTATTCCCTACATAAAATCCAGAAAGAAGACTGTCAGAAGTGACCATACTGTGGTAAATAAGATGTACACACTGGCATCTCTTTTGGGGAACAGTCTTTATTAACAAACAGTCCTTTATAAGCATTTGGTGAAGAAAGAAACTCTTAATTAAAAGAAAAATGAACTCTAAATCAAAGCAGCAAGAAGAGGAAACTTCAAGCACAACTGACTGAATAAGCATTCACTGAAACAAATCTTTGAGATGAAGACAAAATGGATTAAGTTCTGCAACCGAAGCACTTCCTATTGCACCTTAACAAAAATTTGCTACTCTGAAGAACTGTACGTTATGCAGAATGATAGAAGTAGGATTTTGCAATCAGGGAAGGTATCCATTTCATCCGCTGTAAGTCAGTGTCCCCAGACACTGGTAAAAACTAATGAAGTCTACCCTTCTGAGTGTTGTATCACTACAGATGGTGGAAGTGGAGCTTTTTGTTTATTGCTTACATATTTATTAAGCCAAAGCTAATTAAATTTGAGCCTTTCACTCCGGGTAGCATTGAAAGGTTAAGGAAAAAAATCCTTTTGTTTCAGCATAACAACATTGCCAGTTAAACTCCTCCCTAGTGAAGAAATTAGGAGAGGGAATATTTGGCCTTAGTAGATAATTATGACATTCATATGCTCGCAGCTTAAGGGGGCTGGGAGAAGGGGCTGCTGTCAGCTACTTGTTTTTCAGACTGCTCCGATTTTCTGAAATGGAACAAACACATCACAGTTTCTTCGCCTCAGTCTTAGAAAGCAGCACTTCACAATGAAAAAGCTTCAGTCATTCTTCATGACATCTACTGCAGATATATACTTAAGAATACAAATCTTCAACTTCAGACTTTCTGTGTTTCTGAACAAATGATCCAAATCCCGTTACTGTTTTTTTTTTCAAAAAAAAATCCACATTCTTCTCTCTGTACTTCAGCATTAAAAAAAAAAATCATAATTACCATATATCAAGAAGATAAGTCCCCAGAGGATTTGGAACAGCCTCTAAGATAATTTCAATCACTTCAAGATACCTCAAGATTATTTAGAGGAGGTGCCAAAAATAGATATGAAAAAGCAAAATAAGTCCCTGACCAAGTCAGTGCTTATTTTCAATGAGATCCCCACAGAAAATCCCCCTCCCATACCAACCTAACTGGCAATATTTTCCATATGCAGATGTTTCTCCCCCTCTCATTTGCTATCCCCTGCTGTGGATTGAGGCTGCATGGTTCTGCTGTTTCTACGACCACTTCTAAAAATCTAATTCCACTTTAAAACAACAAATCCTTTTATACAATAAAAAAGGAGTTTTTCACGGAGTTGACATTAATAGCTTACTATCAATATTAGATTTACTTAGATTTCATCCCCCTCTTCCCATCTCCCTTGCAGTATCCATCCTGCTATCATTTTTTAAACTCAGCTTCATGGCATCTAGAATTTCACTCCACTATTTATCTCCTGACATTCGCAATAGTAGAATACCAAAACCCTGCAGCCTTCCCACGCTGCAGCAAGCACACTGGAGGAATCAGCTTTCTGCCGTTCCTCCCTTACAGGAGCCCCAGACCGCATCCCTGTAACCCTCACACCCAGGTAGATGAATAGGAAGACCGAAGGATGCTTTTCCTGTGCCATCCCAGCGCTCCTTGTGCTAGAAAGCCTTCGGACTACTTCTGAATCGCTAATCGGGAGACCTCCAGCGCTCGTCCCGAGGTGGCAAAAGCGATCAAGTATTTCTCTGTCAATGGGGAGGATCTGGTGCTTTCTCGCTACTTAACACCGAGACAAAATGTCTGCGTGGCAGGAGGCTCGGAGACAAGTGCATCGAAGGTGGAGATGATCGGAGCCGCAGCCTTAACACCTTCAGGTCGAACACCCCCCACCCTCGCTCAGACGCAACAGACCGCCCCACTCCT
>WBMW01005214.1:236764-255644 GCA_013396635.1 Penelope pileata | reverse complement strand
AAAAAAAAAAAAAAAAAGAGCGAACCCCGCTCCTACCTTGCCCGCTACTGAGGAGCAATCCGAGCAGGTAGAGAGGCAGGAGGCTCATGTTCAGCAGCTCGCGCCGGCGGACAATTCCAAGTGGGAGGCGCTCAGAGCTCAGGCGCCCCCGCCGCTGCCGCGCACCCGCACCGCGGAGCGCCGCTCGCCAACTGCCGCCACCGCCGCGCCGCGCCGCACTATATCGGGGCGGCAGCGGCACCGCGCAGGAGGCGGGCACACGGCTGCCCGCGCGGATCATTCCGCCGCTCACGCACGGTCGCACCACCGACGAGCATCGGTGCCGGCAGATTCTTCCGCCGCGCTAAGAGGCGGCCGCCGGCTTGGAGCCTCTTTCCCCGCCGACGGCCCCGGGGGGCGAGGAGAAACCGCACCGCAGTCCCGCGGAGGCTGCTCCCGCGCCTGACGGAAGCCGGCGGCGCGACTGAGGAGCCTCGCGGGGAGCCCCGCTCTTCTGGGAAGGGAGGGCACAGCGAGGGGCTGGCGTGGCTCCGGTGCCCCTTACCAGCTCCCCGGGGTGCCCTGGCGCGGGGCGGCCCTGGGCATCAACGGCTGCTCCCGACGGCCGCCTCTCAGGGTCTGACTGGCGCGGCGCGTGTCCCGCGTGTGGCTGCGGGCGCCTCTGCCCCGATCTCGATCTTTTCGTACCCGTTCGTTCCTTTGCCTGCGGCGTTCACGTGTTCTGAGTTTTGTCAGTAGTACAGAGGGGATGAAAATGCCTCTCCTAGTTATGGTTGTGCGCGAAATAAAACCAATAAAAAGTAAATTGCTTGCCTTTCCAGTGCTCCCCTGCTGTCTTGCTAAGAATCTCACTTGTTAAAAAAAAAAAAAAAAATGAAAAAAACAATAACAAAAACTGCTCTGAAGTAAAGAGGTGGATTATCATCCAGCTTGACTTTGAGGAGGTAATTTTCTGTCTTGCATAATTAAGCCAAGGTCTCCAGAGCAGCTTCGATAAATTTGTGGCTGTGCCACCTGTATGATACGTGCAAGGAGGGAGAGAGGTGGATTTATATTAATGTCAAGCAGTGGTAGCAGTTAATAAAAGATTAATCCAAATTAGCACACCTGTAATAATTTTTTTTGCCCTTTTCAACAGGATTTGGGTTTTAGGGAGAGGAAGGGAGACAAATCCCTCAGCTTGATTCTTGCTGCTCAGTAATCTTACAAAATTATGAAATATAGGAGGAAGAAATTATATAGTCAGCAGATCTTGCTGGGATGAGCAACGTTCATAATCTCAAAGTCTTTCCTCAGAAGAAGATGTTTTAGGATCCTTAGGGACATACACCGCAAGAACTGGTTGAGGTGAGAGCGAGAGCTCTGCCACTGCTTGGTGAACCTATGCAACGTACAGCAGGACCTTAGGACCTGGTGACATACCAAGTGGCCCTGCTCTTGAAAGTAGAGATGTTTTCAACCTATTATAAAACAAACAGATTTGTTTTCGTGTATCCGTAAATGGACATGGAACCATAATTGTTCATATAGTTTTGGCTCTGTTTCAGCAGAGCCTTTTGGGTGACAAAGGCATTTGTACTTGGGAGCAGGTCTGCTGTACGTCCTGAGAGACACCTAATTGCAGAAACTTCTGCCTAGGGCCCTTAGCCCGACTTCAGAGAATCACAACGAAAGGAGGCTTCTTGGTGACTGCTTTCCCATCAGGTAAGAAGGTTCTGTCACAGCCACGGTGCCCAACTACAGAGACATGTCATAAAGTAGAAGTAATGCAGAAAGATTAAAACAAATATTAAGTAAAAACCTTAAAATAAATGTCAACCGTACTGGGCAGAAATCAAGAAACCGTCAATATGAAGTGGATAAGATACCACTGTCAAATTTATCTTTGGTTTTATTGTGTTTGGAACATTATCATGCAGCAGAAGTGCAATAAATACAGTGTTAATAAATAAAACCAAGTAACTCATTCTCGTATTTTAACAGCTAGTTTAGTCTGCTGTAGTTAAGGGCCAAAAGCAGTGCAGAACCATCTTGATCTCCACGTGTACATAGGCATGAGGACTGAAATAAACATACCGCAGACACCCCACAGATTATACGGAAGGAAATAGGAAGACTATTTTCCCCTAAGAACTACACATAATAGAAAGAATGCTGTTATCATAAATCTTCATCACTGAAGGAAGAGGCAGCAGCTCGTTCATCCGTCAGTAGACGTGTAGCTCCTGGTGCACTCACATATACTGCTTTTAACCTGATGGACATCTTGCAGGGATCCTAAGACTACGGAGTGGAGGGGTGTAGAGGAGTTAGGAGGGAAAAATACCAAAGTACTTGGGGTTCCGTTGTTTCTGCTGCTCATTGAACAGCTCATTTTTTAGAGAAGAAGAACCTGTAAAAGTGTACCATGCTGAGGTCATGCAAGCCATTCTATCATTCTATGAATCAGAGATTAGAAAGGTGCAGAAAGAGTGCTCAGGTTTTCTGCTGTCCGTATCTACATGGCTCTATAATCTTTGTGACCATGCATTAAATGAACCAAAGGATGAGCATTTAGAAGTGCTGTAGAACAGTAATCTGTGTCAACGACAATATACTTGTAACGCTTGCCGTTCTTGGGGTAATGACATTTTTCTTTAAAGAGAATGCTGCTTACTGGGGGGAAGCCTGTAAAAGAGTTTAATGGCTGTGCTTAGACTAGGGAATTAGAAGACATTTCTGGATAATATCACATGCATAACAGACATAGTCATTTAGGTTGGAGAAAACCCTTAAGAGCATCAAACATGATTGCAGAAAACAAACACACTTCCATGCTATGTAAGTTTTAGAAATAAGACCAGAAATGCGCTGCAGTGAGCAGCATCCCATATGAACCGCTGAGGGCTGTCACATCACGAGGTACAGTACTCATTCTACCCAGGTGGCTATTTCAAAGGTGGGGACATTCACTTTGACAGGATCTTGAAGCACTTAAAAGCACAGCTCCAGTGACTGAAAAGACTTGCTGGAAGAATCTCAGGGGAAAAGAAGGGAAAATATTACATAATATTACACACGTTTGATTAGTACCTTAGATCTACTTTTAGGTTACCATCCTCAGAATCAAAGTGGTATCTGTAAATTTGTCCATGTCTTTTATCTTACACACAATAGTCTCCAGCTTTCACAACTGTGCTGTCATACACAGCTGTTCTACCTGCAAAATTTTACTACCTGTTAAGTTAGCAAAAAGACAGGAAGATACCAAGAATGCCCTTTTCCCCATGTAAGTTACTGGTTTAGCTCAGTGGGATAGCTTATACAGTAGCCTGTCAGCTGGTATGAATAAAAGTGGCAGAATTAGGCTCTGGCAACAGAACCATTTTAAGCTATAATCACTGCATTTAAGTCAGCTTACAAGAGCTGAGGATCCGAAAACTTGCTGTGACTGAACTTGTTTATAAAGACCTATCTCCATGGTGTTTTTGCAGTCTAAACAGGAATAGCAGGGATTACTTTATTTTTAAATTGATTGATGATTGCATGTTCAATGCAAATGTAATTAAATGAGAACCTTAATTCTTAGCAATGATTTCATAATGGATATTTATACTGAAATACGTTTCCCTGTGGACACCCAAGTTGCCAGGAGATCCAGCTGGATTTGCTTACTTGTCTTGCATAAACTGAAATGTTAAGGAAGCACCTTAATGTTAGTCGCATGTTGTAGGGGATCGTAGGTTTACACCACAGTTACAAAGAAAACAGAAGAGATCATATCTCTAGAAATAGCTGGTAAATACTTACACAGAAATCAGCATGCTCTAGAGCAGTCAGCAAATGTTTTCCAGACTAGAAAGAAGAGGGAAAAGGAAAAGATAAAAAGAGAAAAAAACCTCAACCTTCTCACAAACCTAGTATCTTGTGCTTGCAGAAAAACACTTTCTATAGACAGTTAGGATAATTTTCAGAGGTGCTCATGAACTAAATTGCTGATCATCTCCAAAGTGAGTAATTATCCCAAATAGAATGCTTTCCTATGAACACTGAAAGCACAATTAAAGTGGCACTAAGATAAATTATACAACAGTGAATAACAGCATTATTGTAGTGAGGAAATGATGCACAATAAACAAAAGACATTTTCATAAATGTTTGCACCACTATTACGTTTCAAGTTCTTAACATCTTATAAAGAGTTTTATAAAGATCTAAAATAACTACCATTTTGGATTAAAATTTTATGAGAAAAAGTAAAAAAAAATTGTTTCCCTTCTCTTTCAAGTGCCTTTAAATAAAGAATTCTCCTTCCCGTCAGAGAAACATAAAACGATCTTGAGATTATTCAGATACCAGGAAGAGACTCATGGATTTTGTGTAAGGAGGATGAATTCCTGTATTGCTCCTAGCATTGAATAATGACAAGTGCATGTGTAAAATTATTTTTCCAGGTAAAGATGACTGCTTAATTCTTAAAGATAGCAAGGTTGCTTGAAGTACAGTGTGCTAATTTGATTACAATATAAAACATTGCACTGACAAAAGAAATCAATAAACTGAATTTATATGTCTGAAGGGAATATTGTAGTGCAGCAAAAGAAGTATTTGAGAGATGGGGAAAAGTAACTCATCTGAATTCTAGAGATAAAATTTTTGTATCTTCCAGGTTACCACGTTTCTAGGTGTGACTTTATTCCTCGTCTCCGATCAGTCGCTCAAATAGCCATGAGCTCTCAACAGTCACTGTCAGCTTCAGATATGTGGGCAGAATTATGGAGGCATTGATTATTTCATCTGAGAGTGAAGCTGCCAGTGCTAGGGTGCTCCAACTGGCTCATAACTGCTTACATATTCAGCAACATCAGTTGCGTACTTTACCTCTTTTGTCGGTTGCTTATTATGTACAACCACTCTGCCCCAATTTTTTTCATGCTAGCACCCTTCTTTTGTATTAGGTAACCATGTTTTTTTTTTTACAATTTTTGGAGCAAAGATTCATTTTTTCTGTTTTTGTTGTTAATATCTGGGAATGTTGTGGATGTGACTAAACAGTGACTTGTGAATTACCACATTGCCTCAGCTTGTTGGAACTATCTCCATCATGACTGACAGGTATGAACACCTACTTTCAATAGACTGGGCTACTGAAATCCCACCAGCCATTTGTTACCATCTCTTAGATGAACTGCCTTACCAGATCATGCAAGTATTGATGTCTGGTTTAGTTCAATATCGGTTAAGATAATTCAAAGGATCTTCAGGAACATTTTATTACTGCAGCATTGAAGATGAGACAACAACAAGATTTGCTGACCCTAGCCAAGATGTATTGAAGATATTTCAACATGTGGAATAGCAAAGAATGCTTGCTGCATGGTAAGAGTTTGAAGAGCAGTTGATTTTAAAGTGGTCATGTGTGCAAAACACAGACTGCTGTTCTGTGACTTTGAAACTTGTTCGCAGAGGTGCTTAGAATCATCATAAATTTCAAAGACATTCGGAACAAAATGTAAATCACACTTATTCAGCTCTCTATACTTTCATTAACAGCAAACATGAAAAACATATTAAAACCCAGACCAAAGAAATAAAATCTATCTACAGTATGTGAAATTAGAGCTAAGGTAGAAATTAGAAAGTTTACGAATACCTGTGGATTACACTTCTATGTCCTGATGCTAAATGTGCCACACATTTAAAGCACTGCCTGGATAAAACAGTGTATGGGATTCATAGCAATCAGACTACCCCAGATCCAACTCACTGTCCCATTTTTCATCAGAATTGACTAATTGCTGACTTACAACTCATGCAAATGAGAAAGGAGGTGTGATGACTGATATGAGGGATGTCAACAGCCAATGAAATCTTTGTGGAGGACTTAGAAATACATAAATAAGACTAGGGAGAAAGGACAAGTCATTTCAAGTACATTAACTTAAGTTCTAAAGAACTGGATCCACAGCTCCAGTTGTCAACACAGAGGAAACACCATGCTAAAAGAGTTCATTTGTGAATCTAGGAAGAGAGTATTAACTAAACAATAATGTAAAAGCCAAAAGAATGTGGATTTAACTCCATGCTGTTATAAAGGAATTAACTCTACAAAGCACAGTTTATACCAGCACTTATCTTTTAATTTAATTTGAGACCTACAACTGCAGAAGACCTACAACATCAGAAGTTCTTATTCATGAGGAGACATCTGTTCCTTTGCTGAAATATTCTGTGTTCCTGACCTGTTCTACCATTTGATATAGCATACAGTTTAAAAGGTTAGCTGTGCTGGTTACAAAACATTTGCTTTCATTAGTTTTAAATTGATGAGTTTAGAAAGATAAGAGTTATCAGTTTGGTTCCTCTAAACATTGCATTATAACAATAAATATCCTGCTGTCTCTTTTCAAAATGGAGAGATACCAATTTACTCATTATCTCACCTGCTTTTCTTTCTGTCTTTCTAATATGCTTTTCATTATTCTTCTGTGTCTACTATAACTCTTAGGTAAGGAATTAAGAGCAGTGCTACAGATGAGATTGAACTCCTGATTTATAGTGAATTATTTTTACACCCACAGAGAGTGTTTTTTTGACATCAAGTACCTCAGTCATCTTTCAACTCACTTCACAGCTAAATTGCAATACTGTACATGTCTTCTGTAGTCTTTCTTGCCATTTGAACTGAAAAAAAAACTACTTAGGGAAAAATAAATAAATTTCCAAGATCCTTGAGTAGAACGCAAAAATTCTTTTTTGATGCTTTCTTGTTTAGATTTTCAGTGTAAATAATAAATGCTTTCTAATAAATAACCACTCACATTCACAAACATCAGGGTGTTAAAAAGTCTGTCTTAAAAAAGGGAAAAACAGAATCACAGAGTCACAATCACAGAATGGTTGAGGTTGGAAGGGACCTCTGTAGGTCATCTGGTCCAACCATCCCTGCTCAAGCAGGGTCACCTAGAGCAGGCTGCAGAGGACCATGTTCGGACATCTTCTGAGTATCTCCAGGGACGGAGACTCTACAACCACTCTTGGCAGCCTGTGCCAGTGCTCAGTCAACTTCACAGCAAAAAAAAGTTCCCTGATGTTCAGAGGAAACCTCCTGTGTTTCATTTTATGCCCATTGCTTCTTGTCCTGTCCCTGAGCACCACTCAAAAGTCTGACTCTGTCCTCTATGTTCCCTTCTTTCAGGTATAAGATCCCCTCAAGCCTTCAACTTTGCATTGTTAAGCAAGTCTATATTATCCACAGTACTTTGACACATATCAAGAATTTTGCTTTGGAGATGCGCTGTTTTCCAAAGCTTTTTTTCTGTTCTTCAGGAAAATTTCTTTTTTCCACGTTAACAGAGTGTGGTACATCAAGATTATGGAGCAATTCATCTTTTATGCACTAAAATATTCTCTGGGCAAGCAAACACTTGGAAAGATATTGAACTTAAAACAGAGAAGTATAAAAAAGGCCATATATACATTTTGGTTAGAATCATACTGAAATTAAGTATACCTAAAATAATGACATACTTGGTTTTACAATGCATTTGCTTGTGCCTTTTTATGATTTATTTCTTCTGCATAGATGTAAAGTTACAAGTAAACAACAGAGTGAAAAATAAATTTTTAAAGAGAATTTTTCCACCAACTTTAACAGAGCTAAAATTTGACTACTTTTGAGATTACATTTTAACGTGTTGGTTTGTAATTTCACACGTACTGTATTGGGGAATTTTATCACAAAGGGAAATCTTTTCCATAGGTCTACCAAGCTGAAAACTTGAGAAAAATCCAGCTTAAGAATGAACTTTAAAATGTATAAAGGCCTAAATTTTCCTAACTGATTGTTTTACATGAGCAACCTTTGCAGAATTGGCTCCGTGAAAGCACAACAATGTCTTTCTACTGAAATACTTGTAAAATGAGGTCCTCAAACAAGATCTAGTTTCTAGGTGTTCCAGTTTCTGTTTTCAGGTACGCATGATGCCTATGCATATATTCAAGCTCTTTAAACTTGGACTGTTCAACAGTGATAGTTTATTTATGCCTCAAATCAGCTGGAAGCACAGGAAATAAGATCAATACACAGAAATAAGTTCATGACATCCTGGCAATTTCTGCAGTAATTTAGATCCAGCATTAAACATTATCTTAAAAATTGCATGCAACTTCTAAGGTAGAAGCTTATGAGCTGTAGATAAATTCTTTGAAAATAAAAGAACATTTTAAAGTCTCACAGTTGCCACCAATAACACATGATGCTGCAGAATATTTACATTACTGCAGAAGAAGCAAGATTGTCAGAAGGAAAATGAGCTAAAAAATCCTTTTTTTTTTTTTGTTGCAACTACTGCCAATAACACTGATGAAATCATCACTTATGTTTTTGACAAGCAAGAGAAATCAGTGTACTGTATATATTGCTGTGCTGACTTGTACTTCGTGGGAAAAAGAAAGGACGGTGGCTTTGAGAAGGATCAATATTTGTTAGAGTTAGAAAGGAAGAAATTTTGTATAAGGCATTAATAATTTTTTGAAATATTATTTTTTGTTAGGGCTTTCTGTTGTTTTTTTTTTATCTTAGCAACTCAGCAGAATGTAACTGAAACCTATAACAAAAATTCAAAACTGTTTCAGGCCTGGATTGTTCCCTATACTTGCAGAAATATGGCACATTAACACATATGGAAGGTATGTGGAAACAGAGTTGTATGTAATTCCATGATGCCGCCTGCTTTTGACCAAGGTTACTGACTGAAGTAAAAAATTATTTTTTGACTTGAGAATATCTGTGTTGGTTGGGAAAGTTCGGAAAGGATCCTACGCTAATTTTTCATCAAAGTTTAATTCACAGAAGAAAGTGATTGGAAACTTACAGCAGAGACAAAGTCAAATAGGCATAATAGGCCCTAGGAGTCCTGATGAGCACCAACCTGACTAGGAACCAGCAATGTGCGCTCACAGCAAAGAAGACCAATAACCTTCAGCTGTATTAGGCAGAAAGTTGCCAGCAGGCCAAGGGAAGTTATCCTTCCCCTCTGCTCAACTCTGATGAGACACATCCAGAGTGCTGCGTCCTGTTCTGTGCTCCCAGGTACAAGAGAGACAGACATGTCTCTTGATGACTGAGTCCAGCACAGGGCCGTAAGGGTTCTTAAGGGCTTGGAGTATCTGGTACATGATGGGAAGCCAAGAGAAATGGGAGTATATGATCTGCAACAGAGGAGGCTCAAGGTGATTCTATCAGTGTGTGAAAGTGGAGGACAGGGAAGATGAAGCCAGACTTTTCTCATTGGTGCCCAGTGATGGGGGAATGTGCACAAACTGAAATATAGGAAATTCCACTTAAAATTAAGAGAAATATCTTTTTTTCTGTGAGGAATTTCCAACACTGTAGCAGGTTGCCCAAAGAAACTGTTGAAATTCCGTCCTTGGAGCTATTAAAAACCTGACAGGACAATCTTGGGCAATCTGCTCTGGCTGACTCTTGTTTTTCAGCAGCGCTGGATCTCAGGAGGTCCCTTTCTGCCTCAATGACTCTGTGTTTCAATGACTCCATCATATGACTCCCCATCTACAAGAGAAAGAAAGCTTTAAATCTTTCTGTGTAGTTTCCTTTCTCTTAGCATCCTTGTTGCCTCGGGAACCTTTTCTCCTATTTGACTTCTATGAGGCCACCCATAGCAGGCATATAGAGTGTTAAGAGGCATTCAAGTTTTTTTCATTTATATTATTTGCCAACTAAATCTCCACTTGAAAACATTTAAGCACAGGAAGCATTAAAATGTTTATTCCTTTTATTCCTTTTTTTTTTTTTTCAGTTCTTAATAGCATCCTTGTTGTGAAATTCCAAGCACTAGTGTATATAATGATCAGTATGAACTCTTTAATTGCCTTGTGTATGCACAAGTTTAAAAAATAATAGTAATTATGAATATGCTCCAGTAAAACTGGCAATTATTAAAATTTAAGAAAAAAAAGGAGAAGAACTAGAGAACTAGTAAAGAAGGAGTGATCTGATTCAGGCTAGTCATAGTACGCATTGGGAATGTCACTTTAAAAAGTTACCCTTATCAATTCAGGCTTTCTGTAAGCACCAATGCTGAAACAGTTTTTGCAGAGTCTTTTGGAGAACTGAGATATCAGAACCAATATCCAGTACTTTTTGTTTGCTCTCATGAGATAGCTCTAACCAGAGTAATTGCTCAACTCCCTGATGGGGTGGGGCAATCAGCCTTATCCTATGTTATATATATTGCTGTTCGATCAAACACTTTTCAGGGTGATTATTTAATAAAGGCCAATAAATACAGACACTTTTAACGCTGACCGCCATATCACAATCCATTTTCATTATTTCTATATATTAATGTATTATTTTTTCATTTTCCCACTTTTTTTTTTTTTTAGCTCTTTGGATGAATTGTTTATTGTCCTTGTATTTCCCTTTAACAGGCCCTATTATGATGTTGTTTCTTTAACGTCCTTTGATACCCATAAAAAAATATAATTTGACTACTATTTGCAATTGCAGTTCATGTTTGTTTCTGCAGATCATGTTTTGGCCAGACTTTAACATTAGCTGGATGCACAAAATGTTTTTGTGCCTCAAGTTATCATCCACAGTGCTGAAATGGCTACTGAACTGGAGCACGCATTTTTTAAAAAAACTTTCTGATGGCCTCAGGATGTGAAGAAACATCTTCTTACTCTTTAACAAGAACAGACAGGAAGCTCACTGAACTGACATGTACAGAAGGTGGCATGGAGATTCTAGGACAGCTCTTGTTCATGTGTTGGGGTAGCTGTGTAGCATAAGAACACATAAAAAGTGTTCTAGAAATCTTTACTGGTCACAATATTAACATTTGTCAGAATATTTTAATAAATATCACAACTATGTTTGCTATAATCTCATTAATAGTACATATGACTTGAAGCCAAACTTCCTGTTAGTCACTCTTCATTTATTTAAACTATTTCAAAAATTACAATACTGACAGCTGGTATTATACAACGACACTAAACCTTTCCTGGTTATTTTATTGCCCTTGCTTTCAGCATTTTTACTTGGGAGTCAGCTTGAAGGAATTATTTTTGATCAATGTTTTAATTCTGTTCTAAATGTGATTTGGAAATACGGGTCTGGATTTTGCTTTATGTGATCAAGCAAAACCTCCTGTGGTCCACACTGTGATTTCAGACTTTGTGCTATTCACAGTAAATAAAATTTGCGGAGCATATTCATGCATAACCCTTTCCACTAGTGTCAGCAAAGCATACATTCTCTGAGGGATCCTCAGTCCTCAGAAGCTTTTTGAAGGAAAAGATAAGGAAAATGTTGGAGAATTTTCTTTTGCCTTTCCTAGAATATTTACAAGAATGTATTACTGGGACTCATATGTAAAACGAAGCTCTCCTTGTTTTATGAGTGCTGGTAGTGTACTTATTTTCTTCTCATTTGTACATTTTCACAGGAAAAAAAGAAGGCAGATACCCCTCTTTTTACGTTAATGTTGAAAACATTTTATCTAACTGATTTAAGTACAAAGTAGTACATCTACATTTTCATAACTATACAACTTTAAATAACAAAACAATAGGATTTCTTAAACAGTACATCCATGCTCTATGCACTCTGGAAAGTTAAGCTTTTATGTATGTTTGGAACTGCTGTAATATTTTCACTTAAGAGTCTACAATTGAAGCAAAGCAACTATTTCACTTTCCTGCATGTACTTCTAGCTGTATTCTGAGGAGCAAATGACTCTTAAATAACTGAACATAAGTGCTTACCATCTTAGTGTTTGAAAACCCTCAACTGGGAAAAGAGATACTGTTCTCCTTGGAAACCAACATGCTGATGTACATTCACATGTAGCAGGGAGGTACCCTTAAACAACTAAACAAGGAAATGGACCTTACATACGATTCTAATTGTTGTCAGGTTTCTTGTGAGTTTTGTTCTGGGAATATGGAGTTCCATAGTCCAGATCCGGTTCATCAGAAATGTTCATTTTGTGCATTTTTTTATCTTTTCTAGTTTGGATATCTGACTTATGGTTTGCTTGGAACACAATTGCAAACCATACAAGCAAAAACCAATTAGATTGGAAGGGACCTCTAGAGGTCATTTAGTCTTCCCTTTTCTACTTAAGAAAGGGATAATTTAAAAATTAAATTAGATTACTTAGGACTTTATCAATGCTACAGAGGGATTGACAATCGCCTGAGTAGCTAATAGAGGATAGATGTTCAGAAGAATTATACTCTATTAAGTAGAGTATCAGTGAAGACTGTTGTGCTCTGCATTAGAGGAAAGGTATTCTTGAATTTTTCTTCTCTTTTGTTTTTAAACTGCAGTGAATTTAGAAACATCTAAATACATAATCTGTTGTAGGAATGTAGGAATTGCCAAAGAACAGAAAATTTGTCTCTTTAGTTCTCTGTTATTTATCCATCTCTAGTCAACTCAATGCATGACTCAAAAAGCCTCCACACCAAGAGTAGATAGCCTGATACAAGTAGTAATTTACAAAAGCTGATAAAGATATTCTTGTTAGCATGAAAGACTCATTCATTTTAAAATTCTCTTTAAGTTTTCAATTTTTCCCAACCTTTATGACAACAAGGTTGACAAAGTAGTATAAGAAAATATTTCCTTTATTTATTCTAAATTTGCGTAAGTCTATTTCTACCAAATATAAATGTTATCAGACATTGTCTTTAAAGCCTAACTTTACTTAACTCTGATTTACAATGTCTTTCACTATACTGTATATGCTAATGCAATTACAGTATACTTTCTCTTGTCTGAAAGTATCGGCGTTTTTAAATTGACCTATGAAAAATCATAGGTATTCTTCCTGGTAAAACAGTCAACAACCTCAAACAGTATCATGTTGTTAGAGGACATCTGGGAGATAATCTGGATAGTCTGAAAAACAGAAGATTTTTTAAATTCTTCCTATTTTTTTAATTCTTTAAAAAACAGGAAAAGGTTTTTATAGCTAACAAATTAAAGCTAACAATTATAGCTAACAAATTAACCCAAATTAACCTATAAGCAATTTTTTATATTGGATTAACTTTATTAAAAATTACTTAAGAATGATATTTTAATAAAACATACAAAATTTAATAAAAATTATTTCAATTAACAGTATTAATTAGATGTCTTACAACTACAAAATATTGTAACACACACTTTGGCCATGAAAACTTCAGAATGGCATATTGAAGAGCTGGAACCCAACATCTTGTTTTAGACAACAAAAAGTACGGAGTACCCACCACTCATGAGAATATAGCAACCCAATGTGATTTCAGTGCCTGTGCCTGACTCAGTTAATGGGCATTTAACCTAATGAGATTTGTGCAAATGAGCACTTATCCAAGTTCCAGGACATTCATTAATTTTAAATGAAAAGCTGAAGTTTTGTATTTAAAAAAAAAAAAAAAAAAAGAATAAATTGTACAAAGAACATTTTGGGGAGAATATTGTACGTGCATGGTGGGCTGTGATCTTTACTGTCTTTTTTTTCTAAGGAATAATATGATAAAGAACAAAAGAGGTACTTTTTGCTTCAGCTGCCAGCCCAGAGAATGTGATGTCCCATTTGCAAGGACAGTTTTTATTGTCCGAAATGAAAGAAACAGGAAGAAAACAAAAAATAGTCAATTAAAACCAAATTCTGTTTGCATCTGGCCTGCTTGGCAGGAACCAAGTGCCCTGCAACAGAATTTAAGAATTCCTTCCATTACATGTAAGTATACTCCTCTACTACATTCCTCTAATCCAAGATATTAATAAAGCATAAAGCAGCAAACTTAATCAAATCCCAAATTGCTGATGGTGAGGGGGAAAAAAAGAAGCTGCTGGATAAGAAAAGTGCACCTATGCTGCTGGGGTCATTTTCAAGAAGGTTCCCTAGTCATGCAGTGCAACATTGTTTTCCATCACACAGTTTTCACATCCTGTTTTAAGGGCTCTCTTCAATTATCCCTTATAGGAATGATCTGCTGAATTCCCTGAACTGTGTGCTGAATGCTTATTTCTTAGAACTGCTAGGCTTTAGCACACAAACAAAACAGGTCGTTGCCAAAGGCATGAAAATATTAAAAATATTTAAAGTGTTTACTGACTGTTTGAAAGGGAAACTGCACTCCATGAAGATTATGTTTTTTTTAATTAGGGTTAATAAGAATAGTGAGAGAAAGAAAGGACAAGACGTTTATATACTCTTTTGTGTTTATCTGCTACAGGATGGAATGATTCATTTTAAGTAGCATATCAATATTTCATTAGACACTCAAGCACAATTTGTAACAGTAGAAATAAGTTGTATTTGCCTATTCCTTCCATAACTGAAGAATTATCTTTATGGAATACATGTCTAGAACACAGCTGTACTGATACATTTCAATCCGATATCTATTCAGCATTGATCTATCTAGGTAGACAGAAATACGTACATCTGTTTGTCTCTATGATCTTTCATATGATTGTATGTTTGCAGGTTTATATTTACAAATCATACATAAATACATATTTCTATACCTACATATGTAATAATATATTTACATCAACAGTCTTTCTCCTTGTCTATATAGACAATTAGACTGGATTCTGGAAAAAATAAGGTGATTCAGATGGATTTGTTCGGAAGAACCTTCTTTTGCCAGTTATCTCTTGGGGAAAAGCCTGCAGCAGAATTAGAATTACGCCCACACTTCAGTGTAGCTGCTGATCAGGTACATGGAAACTGCTCCTTAGCTTCCTCACAGGGCTCTGTGAACCAGGCCAGATACCTAATAGCCCTGAGACTATCATGCATGGCCAGAGATTTTAAACTTAGAGGTCCAAGGTGATTTACATTTATCATCCCTTACACTGTCTCAAGATGCAGGAATACATTAATCCTATATTTTAGAAAGCAATATAAATTAACTTTGCCTTATACTATATAAAATGCAGCATCATGAACTAATGTACAGAGCTATTAGGAGAACTGTGGGACTGTGGGCACTAAGAACCCCACAATTACTGCCTTGAAGTTTTAGGCAGTTTTTCATTGAAGCTCAAGTCACAGATGCAAAAGATTAAAAGTTCACATTGCGTCAGTAGCTGCATTGAGTATCACTCCCTTCTCCACCTCTACTTAGCCCATAACTTTATTTATAAATGGTGAATGAAAATGTGGAATCATAAGCCCATTGTAGAAAGCCACCAGATTTGTAAGGAATTATTTCCCCTTAGCGAAACCATACTGGCTGTCACCAATCACCTCTGTTCCTGCTGCCTTCTACAAGGGGGTACAACATAGTTGGATAAGGGAAGATCAACTTCCCTTCGTTTGCCTGGACTTGTGCAAAGCATTTGATGCTGTCCTGCATGACATCTTTGTCTCCAAATTGGAAAGACATGGATTTGATGGATGGACCACTCAGTGGATTAGGAATTAGTTAGATACTCGCATTTGAAGAATTGTGGTCAATGACTCTACGTCCAGGTGGAGATCAGTGATGAGTGGTGTTCCTCAGGCATCAGTATTAGGACTGACACTGTTTAACATCTTTGTTGATGACATGGACAGTGGGATTTAATGCACTCTCAGCAAGTCTGTGGGAGACAGCAAGATGAATGTTGCAGTTGACACACCAGAGAGAAAGGATGCCACCCAGAGGGACGGCTCGAAGAGGTGGGCCCATGTGAACAACACATACTTCAGCAAGACCATGTGCAAGGTCGTGAGCCTTGGTGAGGGCAATCTCAAGCATGAATACAGGCTGGACAACAAGTAGATAGAGAGTAGCCCTGAGAAGGACTTATGGATGTTGATGGATGAAAAGCTCAACTTCAACCAGCAATGTGTGCTTGCAACCCAGAAAACCAACTGTATCCTGGGCTGCATCAAAAGAAGTGCAGCTAGCAGGTCAAAAGAGGTGATTCTTCCTGGCTACTCCACTGTTTTTATTATTCTTTCAGCCTTTGCATTTAGTTTTCAATGCATTTGGATTTAAGATACTCTACAGAAGTGTACTCCTGTAACATGTATCATCTGTGTGTAATTCACATCACCCGAATGCATCTACTGCTAAGGAACTAGAGTCGGGATGTTGCAATTGTGCAGTAGAGCCCTCAGTCCAGAATTCTTCAGCTGAATCCAACTATTCAATTAAAAGTTGGAGAAGGATATTCAGCTAGATAGGGTGCTAAAATTAGGTATCTTTCAATGACAACATTTGCCCCTCTACTTCTCTTGTTATATTTTCAGAACTTTGTCTGAAAATGAAGGAACTAAGAGTTACATCTTGTTGCTCTAATTCATCCTGAGGTAGAACGTGTGGGTTTTGATTACACTCTTCATTCAGGAAGGTGAAAATCTCTTCTATAGGAACAGAATAATCAAGCCTTATAATATTTACTAATCATAAACATCTAGGGCTAGGGGCTGCTAGTTTATTTGATGTTTTTGTCATGGCATGGCACAGTCAGGCTTTGTTGTAACAAGGGATCATAGAAATAACATAAGTCATTTTCCTTTCATTTTCCTTGCCCTTACTTCTCCAAAAGAAACACTTTAAAACAATTTTGAAGAAGTAATATTACTTGCCAAAAGTGAAGGGTAACTTTCGCAGTGAAATAAGAAAAAAAATCTGAATTACTAACAAGGCCAGTTCAGATTTGCGAAATGCAGTATTTCATGTTTGTTCCCTGTACAGTTTTTGATACAGAGACAGGCATTGACTACATTAAGAGTGTGGAAGTGTGACTCTCCGAAGACATTTCTGGATTGACATAAAACAGAACAAGGTTTTACAATTGGGTAGGACTGGTATTTGTGAAAGCACTGGGGAGTATCTAGAGAAAAAAACTATGTATTGAGTAAAATCTCTATTGATAATATCTGACAATAGAGAAAGAAAGGTAGTGATTAAAATTTGCTATAAGACATGCTGTAAGAGGCACAAAATAGCATTTGGTTGGAAACCAAAAAATTATATATTACAACAAGGGTAAAACATACATGTTAGCTGAAGGGCATCAATTGTATTAATGTTTTAGAAAGATGGTCTCTATTCAGAAGCATTTATAGTAGAGACATCATCAAACGAAACAATAAAATGGACTGGAATGGACTGTAGTGGAATGGAATGGAATGGAATGGAACGGAACGGAACGGAACAGAACGGAATGGGGTAGCTAACAATTTGAGTGCTGCATATGCCTCCTTTAAAATCTTGAAATGTAATTGTCATTGCGTAATTAAAAACTCAAACATCATACATGCATATGCAGAAATATCAATTATTTTTTCTAGATTTTGAGTTCTGAAAGCATGTAAAAATATGTAAATATACAAATATATACCCAGAAGAATGTCTTGTACTAGAAGTGCTGTTGTGTTGAATATATGAAAATTCACATTACAAAGACCTTGAAAGAGTTTTTAAAATATCGTTCTTTCTTTTCTAATAGGTTTGTAATATTTAATAGTAGTCATATTGACTACTATCTGTGAATGAACAGGAAATAATAATTATTGAAATAGGTAGAAGATAATTATATTGTGGTAAAAAGAAGAGGAAAATAATGGAAAAATGAGAAAAGATTACATTTCTGTAGCTTGATTAATACTTGGTATTTATCTCCAAGAAGTCAGCTGGCTTACCACAGTGCCCCAGTTTCCTTTTACTACTTCTCACAATATACTGAGAGCTTAACTCATCAATTAAAAGTATACAGGTCTTAACATAAAAGATATTACTGAAGTGAAAGGGCATTACTGTAGTATAAAAAGAATGAAATGTAAAACATAAACCACTTCAAGCATGGAGAAGGTTGCAAAATTTATAGAATTAAGCTAAAGGAATGCAAAAACAATTTTAAGGAAAGTTGAAGCCAAGAATGGAATAATGTTATTGCAGGAATACTAAGGAGAAAGGGAGTCTCCTGGAGTGAGTAACCCTTTAAAAGAGTGTAGGAATACCTTATTGGTACATGTGACCATCACTCCAGGCCACTTACATGAACTTGTTGCATCAGCATTCTTAGGGGGAAAAAAAAAAAAAGGCTAAAGAGAGAACTAATAGCAGGGAAATAATTGTACTAAATGACAGCATATTCTGAAAACTGAAGGAACATATGAGAGAAAAATATGTGAGATAATTACATGAGAAAAATGCTAACAATGTGAAAAAATAAACATATGTAAGAAAGACACTAAAATCAACAGAAGCCATCACAAAATCAGGAAAAATGTGATAAATTAGATTTTGGGAATCATCCAAACGCATATCCACTAAGTTATAATGATTAAAGAAAAAATTCCATTCAAGTCTGGAAGTACAAAAAGCAAATAAGACAAAGCTGAGCAAAGATACAACAGTGAAGAATTAACAGCAATGCTGTTTAAGGATTATCAGCATGGTTTCACAAAAGACCGGAGTGACAAACATACAGGCATGTGTGAACAAATAATACACAGGATTTGTCAGAGAAATTTTGGACAAAATTTAGAGCCTTAAAAATATTTATGAAATCCCTATTATATAATCACCCTAAAATAACTTTCAGGAAGTTCAGCTAGCGTTTCAGAAGATATATGCAGTTTATAAGGATGAAAAGCTAAGTTCAGGAGTAAAGACAAATATTATGAGTGAGAAGAAACAGAAATGGATGCATGTGGTAAGTGAAGTACTGCAGATATCAGTATCGGATCCCACTTTTTTCATTATGTTTAAGAAGAGAAAGATGTTATATTTATTCGCAAACTATAAAGAGGAATCAAAATGACAGAAGCAGAAGACAAGAAAGGTTGCAGAGAACAATTAATTATACTTAAAATCACCTAAACAATAAATAAGGTTAAATGCAATTAAAATACTTTTTTTTTTT
>WBMW01005214.1:111780-236759 GCA_013396635.1 Penelope pileata | reverse complement strand
TTGTCTAAAAAAGGAAGAAATAACTATAAAAATAAAATTTTAAATCCAAAATTTTGGAGAATAAAACATAATCTTCTATGAGGTTTACAATAGGAATCATACTTTTTCTAGTAGTGAGAGCAAAGTAATTTCATTCATGATCAAATGATCAAATCAGGACTGAGTGTCTAAATATTAAAAGAATTTGTTACATAAAGTTAAATTATTTCAGGAATAGTTATTTTATGGGAAATTAGCAAGTGGGTAGTCTTCCTACTTCTGTAATGAAGACTGTATTTTGTTTTAAAATGTTAGGGAGATTTTGCTAAATCAAGACAATAAGTTGGCAGATATTGAAGGTTTCTGGTATCTTGCAGATAGCAGGAATTTGGTACTTTGATCCGTGATAACAAGTTATTATGGCAGCATTGGATTTATTTGTATAGGTGGAATGAAGAGACGGAGACTCTATTCATTTAGAAGGATTTTCCCCTTATCTGCAATAAATTGACTTTGTAGCTTTTTCTCTAATAACATTGTTTGCATTTTGCAAATATTACATAGTTGTAAAAGTATACTGCCATATATCATAAGATTCATACATTGCCATATGAGAGGGGATAGCGATTATCCTTTTCAGGCATTCTCTTTTTGTTTCTGTTTGTCTCCTTTAGCTATTTCTGTAAGCAAACGTAACTGTGGCAAGTTTGAATCATTCAGTAAATTAAAATTTTCCTGCCAGAAATGTTTCTAGATTGGATACACATCCAACTCTGTGAAGCACTTGAGAGTTAGGTTTGATTTTGTTTCACTTTAGCTTTTGTTTTACTTTTTACCACAATAAGAGGCCCTCAGAATTCATTTCTTTCGTTTTTATTGCCTTTAAAAAAATACCAGGTCCTGACCTGTCTCTGTTGCTGCTTTTGAAATATTTCTAATAACACACGTTAATAAAGAAGTGGAATGAAAATGTAGCAAAAAGTAGTTGTGAAACCACATTCCTAAAGCTTTATAGCATTAGAACTAAGACTTTTAGAATCCAAGGTACCTTGAACCAGCATATAAAAAAGTAAATTTGTGATTTTTCTTTTTTAGTTTTTGTGTAAAAGAGATAACACCTGAAGTCACTTTCCATACCACTTCAAAGGAAACCATACAGTTCTATAAAGTGCTGTAGGTAGGAGTTTTGTGGTTGATAAAATCCATCTAAAACCACCACAGATGCAGTTCATTTACAATTTATTCTCCAGCAAGGAACTTTTCTTTCTATCCAATTGTAACTGCTAAACATTTTCATCCTTCTGTACTGGCATATTTGTTTTATGCTAAGGCAATTAAAACTATTCAGTTCTGTAGATTATGACATACTATGTTAGATTTTAAGATTCTGTGCCAATATCTAACCTATAAAATGTATTTCTTTTCTTCATGGCATCAATACCTTTCCTGCAAGTATAAACCTATCAAAAGTATCCATTTTTTTCAAAACCTGTAATTCTCATATGCATTTCTGGCTGAATCAACTGATGAAACAGTTTAACAAAACATGAGAATAGATTTTACTTTAGTAGTTGGTTCATTTTCTATTATTGGTAGCCTGTTTAATTTGTCATAGAGTACAAAAGCACAAAAGCTCTTTGAGAAGTGAACGTTTACAGATTTAATCAGTTTAAAATTATATAATTAGCCACATTAGCCCAGTTAACTGAATCGCGGAAACTACTGATGAAGAAAGCTCATTAGATTATTTTGTTAGTCTCTATGCAAAAGCAGGAGTTCTTCTTAGACTGCTGCTCACAACACTTCATTTGTAATGGAGCATAAAATACATTGGAAAAGGTGCATGTCTTCCAAGTTCTCAGGAAACTATTGAACAAAGTTTCACAATCATATACCTGCAAGATTCTATCAAATGTTAGATCCTGACTTTGCAAATATTCATGCACTGAGTCTGTTTATACGTACAGTATTAAATGAATTCAGTAATATCAGCTGATGACATTAGATTTAGTGTTGCATATAGTGCCTAAGAACAGGGGCCACTGCTGAGTCTGGAGAGAATTGGTGTTTAAGTGGTAAGCTGTGACTCTTGCTTAGCATTTTAGTGGCAGCATAATGCAGATAGTGTGAAGTGGTATTCTGAACATATTTCAGAAAGTACTAGTTTCAAACAAGGGATATGGTTCTCATGGCTGGCTGGGAAATTTTGAGCATCTCTACAGTTGCATCAGCAACTCTCAGACATAAATAAAGCACTAGGAAAATTCAGTATAAGTGCCACTTCTTCATAGAAAGTGCTGTAATACTAAATACTGTTTGTTAATTCTTGAGTTAGAAAATAGCAAGATTTCAAGAATAAGGCAAGTCTGAAAGTATTTGGAAAAGAAGACTGTCTTTGCTTATTACTGCTCTAACTCATGTAACTTGCACTGAATATTTTTCTACTCCTTGTAGAAAAGATCATGTGATGTTTCTCAACAGCTTTCTCAACAAAAAAGTGTTGAAAGAACTTCCTCAGTGTTTTGAATGTGAATCTGACTCTGATTCACTCAATCTCTCTTCTGAACACACAAAAGACAAACATCTCAGTAATACCAATGTAGGCGTAAAAATAAACAATTCTGTGTTTTCCAAAATATTTTGTTTTTCCCTTCAATAGTGAAGACTTATCTTTCACACCAAGAGGTAAAAGTAAGCCTGTTATCCTCCCAGTATGTAAGCCAGCACAGAAGGAATTTGCAGAAAAAGTTGAATTCAGAGATTTTCAGATATGCTACTTGGGGAGAGATTGTATATGGTAGTTGGTGACACCATTGGCTGTTCAACCTTCTAAAGATAATTTCCGTCACTTCTGTTATCAAGCAATGAAGCTGTTGAAGCCATCATCTGTGTCCTATCTGAGCTTATTTTGCAAAGAACAGATTTCAGAATGATGTGCTTAAATGCATGTAATCATCTGGATACTGCATGCTGATGATCAAGAAAGTGTCATACAGCATTGAAATGTGCATTTGTTGCACTAATTCTTTCTTGCTAGCTGTTTCTAGAGCATCTGCTATGTGTTGTAGAGATGTAGCTAAGCACTCATCACATATAGTGACACCAGGGTGTAGTGTCATCATATTGCAAGAGAAAGGCTGTTGTCTTCTCTGGCCTGACTCTGGAAGTTCAAGCCTTCTGCTTAGCCAATTGCAATATAGTGGTGAGAGTTGATGGTTTGTCTGGGTTCCAGGAAATCCAGACGGATCACTTCTTTCCTATCTCAAAAGACAGTGCACATCACTTTACCCACTGAGGGCTGCATCTTGAACATTTTCTTCAATAGGGAATTCACATGTTGTCACTCCATGGACCGCTGTTTTGACTCCAGGTCATAATGGTGACACCACATCTCGTCACCAGTAATGACACAATCGAGGAAACTGTTACCTTCAGCCTCATATTAGTTCAAAAGAACCAGGCAAACTTGCATAGTGTTCTTTCTGTCCCTGTCTGAGCCACTTTGTGGTGTGAGAGCTGTGCAAGGCTGTCCGGAACATGGGTTGTGTTTCACATTGCTGTCACCACTGCTGAAACACACCATCCACCGCGTCACTGTGTGGTCTCCATAAACATTTGGAAAGTGCCAAAGAATGTCAATGGGTGCCATTTTTTCTGGACAGAGGAATGTAGTAACACACTTTTGCTTCATATGCACTTCCATGTTGGATGCCATTTTGTCAGAATGCCCCTCTGCTGCCATCTGTCACACAGAAACAAAATGGAGTGGAATATTGGTGGGAAGGTTCAGCCTCTACTGCCATACCACCAACATCCACCTCTGATGTCAAGGGCCAACATAATATAGGAGGCATTACTTTCGAAGCAGCCAGTGTTTATGTTAAAAAAGAAAGTGGAAACATCAAACAGTGAACTATGCAGCTTTGTCTCAATTCTTGAGTGGAAGAAGTTACTCCCAACTCCCTCGTTCTAGTCAAGGAAATTAGAATTTATTGCACTTGCTATTGTACAGACATCTATTAAAACATCTTACAAGGTTAATGCATGATAAATTTGGAGATGAATGATTCAAGAAAAAAATAGAGAAAAACTCTGATAATCTGGCAGAATGGATTTAAAACAGTGAGGATATTTATTTTATGCAATTTAGAACATTAGGTATAGCTTATAAGCAAATCCAGCTCTTCAAGAACATGAAAAAAAAGGAAAACAAGTTCTCGTTTGACATTAAGATTTTGGAACTGCAAAGGAATGAAGTGTTAACATACTGACTATATGCTTTACTTATGTAAATACTTATTTATAGATTTCTGAAAACCTGTCCCCTGTAAGTCACTCGCTTAGGTTTACACAGGGAGTCCTGCTAGGGAACGCCCAAAGGCATTGTACAAAATCAATACAAGGACAAATATGTTTAAATATTCATGAATACAAATGCTTAATGGTACACAGCCTCAGTTTAGTCTGAAAATCAGGCAACGATTCCAAGGATTTACTCTTTTCATATTCAAGAATGCACCAATTTCACAGTGAAGGGTTCATTAGAAATGCATTAGATTAGATGAATACAAAACTGCACAAATAACTACATGCTCTGCAAAAAAAAAAAAAAAACCACAAAAAACAAAAACCTGGCACCCTTATGTTGTATGGTTGCAGATGAGCAGTTAGAAAAGAAAGCTGTACAGCTGCTTTGTAATGTTCACAACAGCCTGATAGTTGTAGCAGCTATGAAAGCCAGGTAACCTCAACTTGCTTTCTGTGGAGAAGATGAAAAGGTACCATATTCAAATAGGTACGTATAACCTACAAATTACTCCAAAAGAAACCACAAATTCAACAGCAGTTCTTATTATAAATACATTTGTGCTATGTGGATTTGTCAAGAAGACACTTCTTTTAAAAAATACCTGATTTCCCTAGTTCAGGTTCTTTTCTAGTCACTCAACAATGTGATTTATCTGCAGAGTCATTCCAAGGAAACCTATTTGTACAGGCTCGAAGTATCTGAGGTGCAGCTGATGGTTATGAAATTATGGTCATGACGTAAGATAAAGAAAAATACAAATACCAAAAGCTCATCTACATGCAGTATAATATTGTTTGCACTGTGCGTGAGAGAGGCTTGGTGTAATTTTCTGCGTGTTGAAATTCTTCTTACATTGTTTACTAGAACTTATAACTCCATTCAAAGAAAAGAAAAAACAAGGCAGAGCTTAGGCTGCCCAGATATTTTTAAGCTGTGTGGAAGTAAACAAGTGTGGATTTTAGGGCACGTGAAGGGGAGGTTTTGGAAATACTGAAGGCTAATAAAGTGATTATTTTGCTGCTTCAAATAAAATTTGAAACAATGCCATCTAATGATTGGTTCAGTAAACTGGAAATAAAAAAATATTACCCTATAAAAAAAGTATTTTAATAAATTTTCTAGTGAATGTTTAAACATATATTAAGTAGTAATATTGCCTTATCTTCTGTTTAGCAGGAAAAGAAAATTTCCCTTTAAGAACAGCTAATTTTTAGTCCTTGAATTACATTGAGCTGTCATTGGAAGGAGAGACACTAACTATGTCTATTACATCATCTCTTGATTTAGAAGTCTGATCTGCTATCTAAGAATTAATCTGTGATAAACTAACGATAGAATCTCCCCTCAATTGAGTAAAATATTTCTAGAATTTATCTATATTCATGAAAATTTTGAATACATATATGCACTCTCATAAACATAAGAGAATTACAAAATGAATTTTGGCTTTGGGTAAATTTGACCGCAAAGGTAATTTATTTTTCTTGTGAGAAAGAAAAGCAACCTTGCCACTGAGTTGCATCAGTAAAACCACAGTGGAAAAACTATATTTAAAGCTGAAAATAATCTTTATTTCTGTCTTATTTCCATTAGTATTACATTCTGAAAAAATTATTGCTTGTATTTAAAGTTTCCAAGCTTCTTTTCTTAACCTAAAATAATCCTTTCGGAAAACTGCTTCGAGTTACAACCATTCATCTATGCATTATTCATGCATGAAGACTTGTATTTATCAGAATATTTACCTTTTGTCCTTGGTCTACACAGATCCTGAGAAAAGTGCATCCCTTGAACTATATAATATGTATATATATTTTTGAAAGAGTTAACAGTGTTTAAAAATTAGACAATTGTACCTAGACCCTAGAGGCCTCTGTACCCACCAGAGGGCAGAACAAACACTAATCACAGAAATGCAATTCTACTTTGCTTCAAGACAGTTAAAAGTTCCACCATTCAAGTATAGTACCAGATTTCTCTTCCAGTTGGATCAAAATGTCATTGCTGGAGACATTTTTCCAGGCAATTTTTACCCCCTTATCTTTAATTACTACAATATATATATTAAAATAAAAATAGTAGTAGTTTCCAGTAATCTTGAAAGCACCATTTTCAAACCAAGGGGGTTTAAAGAAAAAGGATTATTATTTTTTGTCATATATTTTCTCAAGTGGAAGCATTTTAGATTTAGATTTAAAAGAAAAATAAAAAAATCAAATGATGAGAGTGTTCTCAATTTAAGCCTGAAAGATTTATTTTAAGGCTGAAAATGATTCAGAATGGGAATGTGCCAGTATTTTAATTCTGGCAAAGCAAGTAAAACATTAGAATGATTATGATGTGACTGATATTCATAGTTCAGGAGCTAACACAGTCTTCCTAGTGATTATAGACTGTACATTTTAAAGGAAGTAAAATAAAATTATTTAGTTTTCTTTTGATGCATTACTCACTGACTTTATCATAAACTTAAAGGCAAGCATATCTGGAACAGTACTGAAATTTCTGGGTTCATAGTTTGTATTATATAAGGAACAATATAGCAGATACAGAAAGGCTGACATTTCAGTGTTCCTTAAACAGGCTGTGACTTTCATTGCTTTACCAATGAAACACAACATGGCAAAAAAGGGGGAGAGTGGATGGACTAGAAGTAATCTGCATCCAAACAGTAGCAAGTTCTGTTTACAAACAGAATCTGTTTCAAAGGAAAAGGTTATTTTCATAGAAATATTAGCAGACCAGTATATGGCTTACATTCATATTTCCCTGCTTGCCAGACAAAATGTTAGCCAAACTGAAATGTGTGCCACCTTCATTCCTGGCTTCCAGGAAAACATGATGCTACAGGCATGAAGAGAATGAGGTGTAGAAAATTGGAAGCAACTGATACAGGACAACAAACCAAGTGATGTATTAATAAATATATATATAAGTACATGTGTATAAATATATTAACACAAAAATGAATGCTTCACACATATCCACTCTGCTTCTGATGGAAATGAACTGCATATAGGACCAGGTGTTGTTATATATCAGCTAATGGTCAAACAAGAAATAATGCTGCTGGCAGATATACAGACAAGAAATTGCACTGCTCAGAGGCAAAGAATGACTTTCCTATGGCCTGAATTTTAGTACATTCTATGGCATTTTTAAGGAATGTTGTTTTCCGTACGTAGATGGGTTAAAATTTATCTCAAGTTATCTTCTCTCAGTACTTCAAACACCTGCTAGCACACATCGTCACAGAAATTGCAAACCTTTGGAGACTGGGGTTAGAATTCAAGATAATCTTTACAAGCTGAAATGATCTATGAAAAAAGAAAAAATAATCAAAGTACAAAAAAAACCCTTTCTTTGTTCAGCTGAAAGAATATGATACTTGAGTATAAAGTGGCAGCCATTAGCTTTCTCAAGAGAGAAGCTAAGTAGTTGTAGTTGCTATTGATCACCAACTATTTCAGGCAAACTGGGAACAATACAAAAGACTGTAGGCTCTCAGATGTGTAAACTTATATTAATACTACTTATTTTGCACTAGTAGGATCTCAAAGCATAAAGTAGATTTGAAACAGATAAAAATGCTGTAGGCTTTTAAGCTCCAAAGGCCAAGAAAAAGTGGACCAATTAGAATGAATTCAGACAAAATCAGTAAGGACACCATTTACAAATAATGACTGAAATGAGGTTGTTTAGCTAACAGAAGAAAAAAAAAGGAAAAATTTTAAATGACATGTAAAAGCTTTTTCTACGAGGAAGTAAGTGGTTGGTTCCTCATGTACATAATAAGGAAATTACATCGGAGTCCTAACTCCTCCTGTATCCCACGATCTTGACATGTCCCTTTCTTAAGATAGCTCACAAATCAGAAAAATAAAAGCATTCTTCAATAAGATCACAAGCAGTCACAAAGAGAGAGAATAAAGTGTATGTTTTCTACCACATTAAAAAAGAGTTTTCTAAGAAATCTGTGAAAAGACAGTGGCTGAAACAGATGATCACAAAAGATGAATTTTCTACAAACAGAAAAGGAAATTATGAAAGTGTAGGAAGATTTTGTGGAATAAAGAACTATGGATGAAAATGACAGCATGCATGATACTATTTTTCTGTGTGACAATCTCTACTTGGACCAAAGAACCAAAGTGCTTGTGATAAAGTGAAAAATTGCTTCATCTCTTAACTGAACATTATTGTGGTCCCTAGTGAATGATTTTAAATGTAAGTATATTCACAGTTTCAAGGGGAAAGTTAACTAGATTGGGATAATGTAGGAAAAAAATAGCATAATTTTGGGAAAAAAATCACAATTGTTTCCCAAGAAAACTTCATTGGAGTAACTATATTGTCTGAACTTTACTTTGGTTGTGTATTTGATTTGTTTGGATGCACACACAAAGTGCTATCTTATATGAGTAGATTATTTTCAGTGAATTATGGTATGTAAACCTACCTCCTTAAGAACCATTTTTCATATGACCAACAAAACAGTGCCTCTGCATATTTTGATATCAATATTATGTTATTTGTGCACTCAATAATTTGAAAAATTTAGAATATACTTAACACATGGTCATATTCTCTTAGCATAACCCAAACCTGGGTAGGTAAGGAATCTGCTGAAAGCATTTTGGTTTTCTAGCAGCTGGTTTGGTTGGGTAGTGCTACAGGTAATTTCCTAAGCCATCTGTTAAAAATCTGCCTTTAGCATGCTCAGGCACTCCTGTCCTCTATCCAAAATTCCTGCTGCCGGGAATTCTTTTTCCCTGACCTCTTGCTTTCTTAAATTGACCTCCAGAGGCCTCGATATGGGACAAATATCTATTCTTAATTAATCTAACCATCAGGAAAATGTCATCTGGATGTCTCCAAGCTCTGAAGGGCTACAAAGAAATTTTCCTCAAAGGGAGCATAAGGACGTAGCTGATAGAAATTTGTTGAGAGCCGACAAGCCCATCACTACAAGGAATATGCTCTGACTATCAGAGAGGGTCTGAGGGGCTGTCTGAGACTAAAAGCAACCTGCATCTGCAACCAGGGCATAGTACAGTCACTGCTGCACAGCCGTGCCCTTAGTGATCCTCCTAAAGCTCCCACACTGAGGCCAAGGTGTCTTCAGCCAGATGGCAAGGCAAAGCATAGCAGAACGGCAGATTAGCTCCACTTATTTTTCTACTATAGCATGGCACTTTCTGGCCACAATGTTTCTTGCCTCAATTGCAGTTCAGTTTAATACAGTTTGGATGATCTGATTAAAATCCAGAGTGAATTTACATGAACAGCCCATTTTTCATACCACAAAAAGTGAGTCAGATATTGACTTAATGGATTTGGAGAAGGCTTGGATGAGTCACTCTTCTCTCAGTTAATTGATATTGCTAGAACATGCTAAATGTATCCCTAAATAGCAAAATAATTTATAGAATGTGCTTTTCTGGCTGTTAATTGTGCAGCTGGATAACGGCATTTAAAACCTCATCCAATTCTCTTGAAATCACTAGAAGGTTTTCTACTGACTCAGGAAGCTGAAGTAGCTTTTGAGGGACCATTGTCAAAGGCAAGAGGTGATTTGACTGTATAAAAACTTCACGATCTTATTGCCATAAATGTGCTGTATGCTTAGAGCTTTTCCAAAGCCCTGAGGGTGGAAGAAATCCTCCTTTATCATCCTTCTACTTTTCTAAGAAGGAGTTTTTTTTTTTTTTTTAAGGAATCTGACCTTTTTCAATAGCCTTAAAACATTTCTTGCATACAAACAGAGGGCCACAAAGCAGCTGACAGTTTAACGGTTTGAATAAGAGTTCCTTTGGGTCCTAAAACTTACATTGTTATTATCCACTCTTGATATATGTCTTCAAAAGTGCATATATTTTAGATATTTACTATAGGCTTTTTCTTTTTCTTTTTTTTTTTTGCAATGGTCTCACATTTCTCCTCTCAGATGTTTAAACTTTCTTGACCACTGAACCTCTAGCAATAATACAATAAACTTGAAGTGAAAAATACAAATGAAATTGTCAAAATTCAAAGAAACATTGAAGCAACTCAGCCATTAATTATTGATATGCAGTACTCACTAGCCTAATTCCCTGGGAAAGTAGGAACAATGTATTCTCTGGTACTGTTTAAGACAGACAGTCTGAATGGCACTAATAACACAAAATTTTAAAATATAAGTGCTACTCTCCTAGTGGGAAAACAGGAGAGTAAACACATTCAGCCATGGGAAAACAAAATCATAAAGCCACTGAGAAAACATATTAACTAACATTATATTACATACAGAAACTAAAATAACTTATACCTCATACTGAAAAACAAGTTCCATTTTGAAAAGATGTGGAAAAGAAATAATCCAACTCTGGCTATAATTATGGCAGTCAAGAGTTGAACTACAGAGTTCAGAAGAAAAAACAGGTATGGTTTGCTTTCTTTTTATGTTTAGCATTTCATTTTTTCTTTTTTTTATCTGAAGGTCACTAGACTTGAGTTCTGATAAACTGCCAAAGGAAGGAGATTTCAGAGGCAGTCCTCTGAATGACACATTCAAACTGAGACACAGACATGACTTTTCTTCCAGCTTATCTCAGTTGCAGTAACAGAGTTGTGGTCTATTCAGTGTTTTAAAGGTCACAAAAATACCTTGAATTGTACTAAGAATGTCAAAACAAAGATTTGCCTAAGGGTAAAATACTTAATTGTGTGTATAACGAGAAGTCATCCATCATTCCACATGTAATTGAGCTTACAGCCTGAAAGTTAGGATATCAATAGTAGATTCATTTTTAGTAGGAAAATGGTAGGAAGACATGGTCGTGTGGCCCGTTCTCCTCAGATGATTTCAAGTGATCACTGCCAAAGAGAGCAGCAGCAATATCTCCAGTCAGATCTTGTGATTCCCAGGAAGGAATTACCATCAGCAGCAACAAAGTGAGCAGGGGACTGCACTCCCTTTGGGAACTGCTTGATCTCCATCTTGTGCCAGAACTTGTCAGAACTGATTTGTCACATCAAATTCAGGCCAAGAAAACATACAGACCCAGACTTACTTACATGTCTCCTTCATTAAAGTAAATCACAGAACTTCTGAATTGTTTGAGTAGCAAGAGAGTTCTTGCAACGTAGTTCCAACAGCTTCTCTGGGCAACCTGTTCTAGTGCCTCACTATCCTCTGAGTAAAGAGCTTCTTCCTCATATCTGATCTAAATTTCCTCTCTTTCAGTTTAAAACCATTACCCTTTGTCCTATCATTACATGCTCTTATAAAAAAAAAAAACAAAGGCTTGAAGTGATTTTTTTTTTGCATAACATCTTCAAGAAGTATTATCTCTCCGACTTAATGAAATGAGGGACAAAAACTCAGAAGTTATGTAGTTACTTTTCTCCATAATGTGTCTATTCTTCCCTTCAGAAAGTAGTTGGGTTGTCTGTAAATAACCAACATTTTTAAGTATCTTTTAATCTATCAACAACTCAGTAAGCATGTTCATATGAAAAAGATTCTGTAAGATATTTCTGTATGAAATTAAGACAGTAAGAACTTAGCTAGTTGTGCTCCTTTGTCCTTTGACTTAGCTCTACCAAAACTATACAGGCTCTTCACAAAGATCACCTGCACCATTCAAGGTGGGTGACTCAACTTTCTGTGGTGCAAAGAGAAAAGACAACAAAAGAAAAAGCAGGAAGTGCAATACTTGCTTGATATCATCATGTTACGTTGCTGAAAGAATGCATGCTATTGAATTGTAATCCATTCATCTTTGGGAGATCTTTGGATCTTCCTACAGGCAGTGCTAGTTCTGACTAGTGTTTGAAGAATAACTTGAGCAATGAATTAGGCAAATAGAGGAAAATGCCAAGTAAACGTGAGAAGACAAAATATGTCTGAACAGTTTCCTAAGAAAGGTCAAAGTTAAAATTGAAGCAAATAAGACAGGTTTGTGAAAATAAGTTTTGTATTCAGAGTTTTTATCACAATTGATACATGATTCACTTGCATGTCAGATAGTCTGAGGAAACTTTCTGCAAGTAGAGCATATACCAGAAGCCAGAGATACTGTGAAGAGCAAAAAATATTTTGTATCAACACTGTATTTGGCTCCACTTTATCCCAGTCTCTGTCATAGGAAAAAAAAATGATTTTGTTCAGCTTTCATTAGCACGCATAGGGAAAAAAACAAAACCATTAATATCACTATTTGGAATGCTTTCAGTATATCAAAACAAAAGTGCTTAACTTCTGCAGCTCAATTACTGTATCTCTGAAGAACTTTCTATAGTGTTTTATCTACTGAATGAAGAAGGTATGTTTAAAAGAGATACTAGGTCTGAGATTTTTTTCGTTCCCTTGGAAACACCTGGTGCCAGGGCCACATGCATTCTCACATCTGCATGTAAGGGTAATAGCTTATTCATTACAGCAGCCTTTAGTAAAGTTAGGAAATATTACTCTCCCTTTACAGATAAGGTGTGTGGGAGGCTCGGAGAAGATCGGTATACACAGCTTCACAAATCAAGCAGCTGTCATTTACTTTTCACAGCACTTCTGCAATTTGAGTAATAAACAATTTATCAGTGACACAGGACAAATCAATTACAAAACCTCGATTAGTAACTCTTAAGTACTGCAGAACTGGAAAAAAAAGCTTTGATAACCACATGGCAGTTTGATTTATGTATGACTTTTTTTTTCTTGCTATTTGAAAGCATTGAGTGAATGGATTACCACTTGCATAAATGTTTTAACAAAAAAGCCTGCTTTAAAGTAAACATATCCATACTACCACATGAAAAACATTATCCCTATGTCAATAGGATTTTTCATCATACTTTAGTTGCAAAAATTCTTTTTTCTAATTAATTACTAAGCAGAGCAATAGCATATGATTTATGTGACTGATAGCACATAGTGATTTGTGAATAGCTAACACTGAATAGCCAAATGACAGTTTATTACCTCCTCCCTCTCAGTCACACTGCTCTTAGGCTGATAGTGTTGAAACCATTACACCATTCATAAATAATTTGTGAATAGAAGTTCTGTTTACAATAATATTGAATGACCAGAGTGACCAGTTCTTCCAAATAACTGTTCGCAACAGCTCATAGTACCTCCCCTAGGAAGTTGCCTCAAAATACTTTTATCCTTATTCTGAAGAAGACCGGAATTGTATTAAGTGGACACTTGCTCAAAGGTTACAGGGCCTGCTTTCAGTTGTTGCCTTGTCCTTGGGCTTCAAAACCCAATCTTTTTACAAATATTCTACGTTATATTCCCAGACATGTTAATTTCTTACGTTTCTTTCCTACTAAGGTTTTCTTGAAATCTCAAGCCCACTCTGAGACACTAGAACATCTATCAATGTAGGTCGTTCTGAAAGTAACACCTCCTATTTATTTCCATGGAAATTACAATAACTACAAAGAGCACAATAACACTATTTGATAGAGCAAATTCTCAGCTACACAAGACTATTTTTCAACATATTTGCCACCGTTGGCTATGAGTTTTCACCAGCAATGACCAAGAGCCTGCATGCTGCGTTTGTGAAAATCTGCACTAGTGGAGGTGACCCACTGCTTCACAGATGCTATGATGGCATCATTGCTAGCAAAATGGTGCCCACACAGTCCATCTTTCATTGGCCCAAACAGATGGAAGTCAGAAGGCACCAAATCCAAACTATACAGAAGGTGTGGTAGGACAGTCCAGCCAAGTTTGGCAATCTTTTCCATGGTGCTCAAACTGGTATGGGGCCTGACATTATCATGTTGCAAGTGGAAGGCTATCTTCTTCTCTGGCCTGACTATGGAAGTTTGAGCCTTCAGCTTAGTCAGTGTTGGAGTGTAGTGGTGACAGTTGACGATTTGTCTTAGTTGCAAAAAACCCAGAAGAATGATCCCTTTTCTATCCCAAAAGACAGTGCACATCACTTTATCCACTGGCGGCTGCATCTTGAACTTTTTCTTCAACGAGGAGTTCACATATCGCCACACCATGGACTGCCATTTTCACTGCGGCACCACATCCCATCACCAGTAATGGTGCAATCCAGGAAACTCTCACCTTCAGCCTCATATTGGTTCAATAGGTCACGACAAACTTGCATACAGCGTTCTTTCTGTTCCTGCATAAGCATTTGTGTGACCCATCTGGCGCAAACTTTGTGATATTCCAACATTTCCACCATCATTTCCAATGCATTGAAGCTGATATTCAACTCTGCACACCGTTCCCTGGTCTTAATCCTCTGATACGTGTGGATGAGCTGATTGAGATGCTCTTCACTTTGTGGTGTGACAGCTGTCCAAGGCTATCTGGAATGTGGCTTGTCTTTCATGTCGTCACCACTGCTGAAAGGCACCACCCACTGCCTTACTGTGCTCACATCCACTGTTCGGTCCTCATAAATGCTCAGCAAGCATCGATGAATGTCAATGAGTGCAATATTTTCCACATGGAAGAATTCAATGGTGACACACCTTTGATTCATATACACTTCCATGTCAGATGCCATTTTGTCATACTGCCCCTCTGCTGCCATCTGTCACACAGCAACAAAATGGAATGGAATATGGGTGAGAAGGTTCAACCTCTGCTACCATACCACCACATCCAGCTCAGATGTCATGGGCCAACATAATAAAATAGGAGGCATTGCTTTCATAGCAGCCCTTGCATTGTTACAGATACATAAAGTAGTAGAATGATTGTTATTCGTTATTATTAATGAAGTTCTGAGCTAGCAAACCACAGATATTTCCTTTGTTAACTCTATTGTTAAAATTGCCTCACCACCCTCAAACAAAAGCTGTCACTTCAAAGTTCATTCCAATAAGTATATTCTGAGTCCCTTGTGAAACTTCACCTCCCACTCAGATGCCACAGAAAATGCAGACTTGTATGAAAACTCAGCCTTAAAAATGTCAAATATACAAATGTCAAATTACGCAAGGGAAAGTTGATCCAGAAAATAACCTAATGTGATAAGCTCTACAGCCTGGTCTGATTCACAAATTGCATATACATAAGACACAGGACTTATGCATAGTTTACAATTTCACTGTATTACAAAGTGAAAGAGTTTGCTTTGAGGAAGGCCATAACTTCAGTGATAGCTTTTTGATAAACTTAGGAAATTAAATTCATCTATGTCTCTTTAAAAATTTCTATTACTCTTTCTTCTTCAGAATGAGAAGCAACAACACTAGTAGTTTGTTTCTGTTGACAAACTGAAAAAACAACAGAACAGCAAAACTACCACCAACCCCCTGACCCACAAACTCTTAATGGGGAAAAATGAGTAAGAAACAAACATATCTTTGTAAGAGATTAATAGCACCTTTTGCACAATCATTAAACTAAATTAGAAGTTTTCCCATGACCACAGTGTCCGTCATTTCCAACTACATGATTTTACAAAAGATGCCGTTTATTAATGGCTTCAAGTACACTGTGTTCAATTCACATATCAAACACATTTGATATCCGAATTCCAAAAATTCATCTGTATGATGGAAAAAAATTATTTAGAGAAGAGAATGGAGAGAATTATATAGGCAGTGAGAGTATGTGAGTATGCATGAATTTTCTCACTCTGTCCAGTAGCACTAACTAATTTATCACCAGCAGTAATACAATAATAGTAATACATAAAAATCGTTGTAACACAGAAATCTTAGTTATGTCATGTTTTTTTTTTTCTAAAGAATACTATGTGTTGCTAAAGCAAGTACAAAAAATATTGAAAATACCATCTATTAAAAATAAATGCAGGTATTTACATCTTGTGAAAATTTATAGCTGTGTTACTTCAATTTTAAATGCCACTCCATATTCCTCGGCAATAAAACTGGAGTATTTATGTATTCTGTGTATTCAAAGAGTGAAAGTGTTGTTTAGAAGTATTTCTTTTGGTTCAACCTTCTTGATACAAAGAAATTGTTATAAAGCTGAAGTTGGTATAAGAACTAAGACAACTACGCATTTCTCAAAAAAAAAAAGGTTTTTTTAGAATTTGTAGTGGTGAGACTATCCTAAGCACAGTAGATAACAAGCTTTATATTTTTGTACCAGCACTAAAACAATCCTACTTTACCACGTGTATCCACCAGCAACTTGTAACTTCTAAATTTCTTTTAAAATAGAACACTAGGTATCATAACACTCTTAAAAAAAAAATTAGGGGATCATAATAAATTGTTCTTCATGTTCTGTTTAGCTATCTGCTTCTTTCTCAGAGACCTCTATGAAATTTTACAACACAACCTCCTCCTGAATTTCATGCTACTGCTACTTTCTTTTATATAGTTATAGTTTCTCCCTAGCCTTCAATCTGTTCCATTCTTCTAGTTGTAATTTAAATAAATCAATGGAAATGACTACAAATCTCCTCCTCCTCTCGGAACCTCTAATTCCACTGCTCTAAGCTTACTACATTCTAGATTGTTTTCAGCAGCATTAAAAGAAATACAGACCTCATGTAAAAGTTAAATTTCTGTAATAACTAGGCAGCAAAGGCATATCACAATACGACTTTGCTTATGATTGCAATAGTATGGCTGCATATAGAAGTTTAGGGTAGTGTGGCTGCTTAACACTGTCATTACCTGCACATTACTACCTTTTATCTGCAGCCCACAGACAGCTGCTTTCCTCATGTGTAACTATTTTCTAACACGACAAAAGCTATAAAGCAATAATTTTCAGGTATCAAAGCTGAATAAAAACCCATGGCCCTGTGTAAAGTACTGCTGTGAAAGACTATCTGCACCAAAGAATAAAACAATTTCTTAAGAGCTAGATCATGAGAAAATAATAATTGTTCTCCTCAGTCTTTGCAATGGCTCTTCACATTTGTCAGTGACACTACAAATCTTAACTCAAGATAACAATTAATTTCTAAGTGGGAAGAACAGAAGTGAAAGATGAAGCAGAGATGATGTAATAATAGCAAATCAATCTATTTATTGAGTAGAACAATTTATAGAGCTCAGATATATCATCAGCACTTTTAGTTGCAGGCTTTCTCCATTTAGAATACAGTCCTGACTGTTGCAGTCACACTTTCAGGTCTCTGCTTATTCTAGCTAGTACTTACCAACACTATTTTAACCCTACTGTGGCAATTCATAATACTTTGTATTGACTGGAATCTGTTACTCAAGCATAAATTAATACCAGTTCATCATCAGTATATTCTTCCTTTCTCCACAGTTTCAGCATTTAGAATTTGAGCAAATAATCTAAATGTCCATATTGTGAAACAAAGTCTGAATCCAGGCCTCAGAGTCAGGAACATTTCTTATTCTCTACTTGCAAAAGTTACTAAATTTTACCTTATGTCTTTAATAGAAAATTGTCACATTCTAGACAGTAGCCTCATGGATACAGAGAAAGAATGGTGACATGCTCTGTAGCATGATGTTACTCCTGAACTGGAGGACAGGGGAACACTTCCCAGCAGCTGAGTCCAGGTGCACAACAAGCTGTGTCCTGACTGCACCCTGTCAGGGGACCCCATGCCATTCATATTTTCCTCCCCATTTTTTGTTTCGATTAGGGAGAAACCAGAAACTACAGCAAGGAGGAGCTTGTGATGCAGCCTCTGAAAGAAGGATTGTGTCACATATTACAGAGTGTACCTGAACTCTTCTGGGCTGGAATTCAGGTGTTGGTCCAGGTGGAGCTCACTGAAAAGCATCTGTTAACTTCAGTAGTGGTAGATAAAGTGCATCTTGGCAGTTTCGTTTGCACATGAAGCAAGCTTAATCAAAGGAGAGGTCTCGTGTCAAGATTCCGCTTTATATTGTACTGTGAGCAGTATTTAATGGTATACGTACCCTTACTTTCATTAGTTCCACTCCATTGATTACAAGGTTTCCTATGGTCCTCAGCAACGAAATCGAGGCAGAGCCCTTTGCTAGTGAGACCTGTTACGGATCCTACGGTACTCGGAAATGCTCATAATCTGCAATGATTAGTAATCCAGGAAGGCTTCAAACTGCAGAGAAAATAAATAAATCTGGGAGAAACAAACCCAGTTATTTTTCCTCACAGGTAGAAAGCGGTAGGGAGGTAGATTAAACAAACAAAAAACCAGACCAACCAAGAACAAAAACAAAAACAGACAGACAAACAAACAAACAAACAAAAAGCAAAAATCAACTCCCCTTGCTAAAAAGAAAAAATTTTCAGACCTTGCATCTCTTCGGGCACTTCCCAGAAGCAGGACTTGATTTGCCATACCCATGCCTGTTCCCAAAGAAGATGATGACAACAGCTTTCCTGTGAAGCTGCAGTGGAGCATCATTTTTCAGAGGCTTACTGCAGGCATAATTAAAGAGTTCTGTCCTCTGAGAAAGAGGAAACATAACATGAGGCAGAAAGATTTTGCCTTTACTGCTAATCTTTGGGATACTTTTGGGCACTGTTACAACTGTGGACTTTAGGAATGTCTTACCAGAAAAACAGCTGCCCCATCAGCCCACCCAAAAAAAGCCCCACCACTGAAGTAAGAGCTAACAGATATACTCCTCTAGACGTTTTGTTCGTCTTTCTAAAGACAGAATGAAAAGATATTTTCACAAGATTGAGAAGATGAATCTCCTCAGATGAAAATGAAGTCACAATTTCAGCTTGCTCCTGAAACTGTTTTCCTCCTCTTCTCTATCCACATCTTATTCACATTCACTTTGAAACTCTGGATTTCTACCAGGCTCCAATTTATATCAAATATTAGGACAGCTGGGACACAGCAGGGAAGAAAATGAGAGACAGGGCTGTCTGTGTTACCAGTTTAGTTGTGTTCTTGCTCTTCAGATTGACTTGCATAATCTTGGACATGTCACAACCCTTCTGTATCTCAGTTCATATGCTTTCAAACAGGCACAATTATAAAACTTTCAGTGTTGTTCTGGTGGCAGATTTTATGCTGAAATTTGTGGTGGAGAACAACTCTTAGGGTGCAAATCACTCTGTATATAAACAAATTATTCAGCACTAACATCCCTGTAAAGAAGAAATAAATGTGTTTATATTATCTAATATTGGTCCAAGAATGTTGGCTTTTTTTCTAAATACAATTGCAGGGTTAATGACCTATCTTTTTGTTGCATACTGTATGTCAGGATATTATCATATTCAATATAATTACTGCATAAGGCGATGCTGTGCCCATGCACTTTGGACATAGATGTACAAAACTATAATGTGCAGTGAAAAAAAATAATCATTCCAATGACAGCTTTAGAGCCAATATATTAGATAAAGTATGCACTTCCTCAGGTACACGCTAAAGACTGCATTTAGTGAATTAAATGCGTAACTCTAGCTATTTCTTTTAAAGAGAAAAAAAAAAAGAAGAAAACTAATCCGTAAGCATAAATCAACTCATGGATTATTATCTGTTTCAGCTTGTTTGGTTCCTCCCTAGTATATAGAGAAATAATGGATAAGCTTTGCTAACTACCTCATTATCTTCAGACAGCTATGTGAATTCGGGAGATAAGTTCCCACTAACTCTATGGTATCTCTGTCTGGAAACAACTTCCTCTTCCACCCCCCCACTTTGCTCAATTGCTTGTTTTCTCTTTTCCTCTTTTTTTTTTCCCCCTCTCTCTCACACTGTCCAATGAGCAAGGAAAATAAAACTTTGAAATGAAAAAAACTCCAAGCCCTAGAAAGAAAACTTAGAGATGCCTTTATTCTCATGGTTTGATTTTGGAAACTCATTATCGGTGTATATTATAGTCTAGCACCTATTGTCTTTGCACATTCTTGAAAGGAATTAAATCACATACTTACTGCCACAGATCTTTGACTAGAATCCAATATTCCTGGTTCCTCCAGACTCACACTCTAGCTCATCAGGCTTATACACCTACGTGCCCAATCTTCCTTGATGGGGTAAAAAGCAAGAAGAGACCATAAAGGGAGATATTTGAAACTAAATAGAGAGCGAGAGGAAGAATAGAGAGAGGTGAAAGAAGTCACTGTCAGTAATAAGAATTAGAAATACAATAGCAAGAAGACAGTTTTATATCTCCTGTAAATCTTTTAAAAATGACTAGAGAGGGCGGCACTGGGGAGTAAAAGGAGTGAGGAGCACCTACAGACAATCTTAAGGAGAGATGCAACATCTCAGTACATCTGGGTACTACTGTGTCCTTACATGGCTGAATCAGGTTGTAAGAAGGCTAAGGGTAAGACTCTTCCTCTGTGTAACTAGTGTAAGGGCTAGCTGCAATTTCACCTTCAACAACTTTGATTAAAATTGTATGAAGCTGTACACTCATATAATGTGTGGTGCAAGAGGATGCCCTGTTATCCACACAGTGCTAGAAGTGACAGAAGTGTTTATATATGCAGTAGTTCAGATTTCTCACTGCTTTCAGGTTTCCAGTCACCACCTAAGCATCCACAATATGTTTTCTTTCTTAATTTGAACATGGGATCCCAGAACATTTGAAGTAAAGTGTAATTAAGTAAATATGACAAATACAAAACTAAAAAAATGTAAACAATTTCCCTTCATTTTTATAAAGATGTGCTGTTCCCACACAGCAAGCAGTATTTTAGCAGGTATGATGTACATGTAGTTTTCCATGGGAGCAAATAAGGACCAGGTTATCACCTTTAGGGAGCCACTCTGCTTAAAGGCAGACAGCCATCTATCAGCTTGAAGTGCACAGATACTAGGACCAAAGGATTAAATAGACATCAATATCTGAACTAACCACCTCATATTTGCCTTTACAGTCATCAGAATGAAAAAGGCACTCTTACAGTGCAATGCATTACTGGTTGTGTTCCAGAAATGTTCATTTCTTCAGTGGATGTAACACCAAGGGCAACTAGCTGCTAAGACAGAGGTTTGCAATTCTGTTTAGGTCGGCTGAGATATGTCCTGTCTAGAGAGACATTGCAAAACACAGAAATAAGTTACGTACACATTTGGACGCGGCCTACCTGAAAGCAAATGCTATGCAAAAGATATGCAATGTTACTATTCATTCCAGTAGCTGCTAAGTCTGACCTCATACAAATGTCCTACAAAATCCCAAATTTGGTACTGGTCACTGAAATATGTTATTGAAATTGATGCAGTTATGCATTTAGTACTATATCTATTTCATGACTTGGGGATTTGATTCTTTTGTTTTCTCATGAAATTGTGCTATTTGTTTATTTTCCACATTCATACAATTCCACATTACAGGCTTGGTGATGAAAATACTTGGTGAAGAACATATGGAAATATCCAGACATTGAGGAATTCAAACAAACTAGCTTAGCCATAAAAACAATTTAATTTATATTTAATAGACTAAATGAACTCACTATCAGTTCTGTATATTACCACATGAGAGGACAAAGTATGAAACAGGAGGTTCTATGATCATCACTAGGGCTTTTTTATTCAGGGACAACTAAAGAGGACAGGTAGACTGCACCTGCTAAAGGAAGATTGTCCTGATGGAGAGAGCCAGGACTAGAGAGCAGTGATAAAAAGAATCACAATCTAGCAAGCAGTAATATTTTCAAAGTAGGGTTGAGACTTCCTAAACTTCCTAAACTTGATACCCATTTGACAAGCAGCTGGCAGGCTTCTTCCAAATGGTAAGTTTTATGAAAACCTCATTATGGTTCATATAGCTACCATGTTTATTCTCACCATATATGGTAACATAAACTGTTACTATACCTAAATGGAAGTGGTTCAGCCATCAGCACTGGGGGACTCATGAAACCCGATTTAAAAATATCTGAGATATATTTTAGTTCCTGTCTCAGCCACAAGCCTCTGTTAACTTTAAAAGATCCTATGCATCATCCTTTATAAAAGATCCTATGCATCAATTCTTTATCTCTAAAATGGAGGTAGCATATCCTTTCTTCACAAAAGATAGGGAGAGTAAAATCAAGCAATGGCATAACTGTTCAGGCAGTGACATGCAGACAAATGCACAGATAGATCCAACAGTGTTTAACTTAGTAGAGTCAAAGACCACAATTAGATCAGTGCGTTACTGGACAAAACAACAATGAACAACAACAGTTATTTTCACAGTATACATGTGATAAAGGGCACCCCCTCCCCAATATACATACCCCTTTTATTAAACTTGTGTGCATAATTGATCGTATCTAGAAAACAAAACAATAGTAATAGTCCAGAGATGGTCCCTTAAACAGCAAATATGATGTTCAGTAATAAGTTGTACAAGTTAGGTCCAAAGTTTGAAAAATTATGTCATATTTGATATAAATACAAATGAATTTAAAATGTTCCACATAGAGCAGTTCTAACCCAGGGGATATAAACATACCACTTCTACAATAAAGAATTGCTTTCCTTGCATTTTGAGCTACTTAAGATTACCAAAAAAAAAAAAAAAAAGGGAAAGAAATGATAGATAACATAGATTTTATGAAATGCCATATTAGAAGCCCCAGGGGAGGAGGTGAAAGGAGGTGAATGGAAATAAAGAAGCAGTGTCAAATGTAATAAGTTAATAAAAAACAAATAAAACCTATATGGTTTAAACAAATCAATCCATTATTTATAGAGAAAATCTTTCTCTCACACAAAGTTTAATTCATTGTACAGTTTGTTATATTTTACAGCATCAATTAGAAATGAGAGATCCTCTCCCCCTCAGAAGTTAGCAATAGAACATCACAGTAAAGGGAAATCTTTTACAGCATTTATTAAAAGAAGAGATGCATAAAAGTAAATCAGCAAGACTGAATGAAAACCTGCACAAGAAAGAAAAAAGCAATTTCTTCATTATGAAAACTCATTTAGTTTTAAATGATTAGTTGATGGCAGACCTATTTTTCTAAACTTATCATGTTTTAGTGTTATGGTTTTGGCTGGAATAGAGTTAGTTCTCTCTGTAGAGGCTTGCATGATGCCATGTTTTGGATTTGTGATAAAAACATTGTTGTTAACACACCGCCCTTTTATTTGTTGCAGAGTAGTGCAAGCCAAGGACTTGAGCCAAGGACTTTTCTGCTTCTCACACTGCCCTGCCAGCGAGGAGCTGTGGTGCACCAGGAGCTGGGAGAGGATATAGCTAGGACAGCTGAACCAAACCGGACAAAATGATGTCCCATACCATGTGGTGTCATGCTCAGCAATAAAAGTTGGGATAAAGAAGGAGAAAGGGGGGGATGGTCAGAGTGATGGTGTTTGTTTTCCCAAGAAACAGTTAAAAATGATAAGCCCTGCTTTCCTGGGAGTGGCTGAACACCTGAGCCTGCTGATGGGAAGCAGCAAATTAATTCCTTGTTTTGCATTGCTCACATGCACAGCTTTTGCTTTACCCAGTACTCTGTCTCTATCTCAACCCACAAGATCTCACACTTTTGCCTTTCTGATTCTCTTCCCTATCCCACCCGGGCAGAGTGAGCGAGCAACTGTGTGGTGCCGGGCTCTCCACTGGGATTAAACCACAACAGGGACCCAAGCTGTGACTGTGGGACGGAGGAATAGAACGGGGGAATGCTGCTGCTTCTTCATCCTTCATCTTTTCTGTTTTTCCAGTGAAGGACTAGATAAGTTCTGATGGATGCTGCTAATGATAATATATACCTGGGCTACACAGACCTACCCAGGTTGTAATTGGATTTTGAGTGTTATTAATATGCATTTTTTAAATTATTACTACCTCAAGGAAAGGAAACACGTTCCAAGGATAAATGTTCTTTCAGAAATGTTTTATTGGGCCTGTTATATAAATATTTTAAGCTTACAGAACTGATTCGTACTTTTAAATTTTTCTTCTTTTTACAGCCACTGTGAATACCTAACAACACAACTTCTGCTGTATCGATTTGGTTAAATTGGTGACAACTTCAGCTTTCATGCTTTCACCATTTACAGATATTTTCCAACTACTTGGAAAGATGCTGTATGCCCCAGGCTCCCCTCCACCAAGTCCCATTATAGCTCAGTATCCTTGTATCATTCCAAAACATGCAAGCAACACAAATTCTGTCAAATTTTAAAGTCTAAAAAGTAGAAATTTGATATTTTATCCCATCAGTTGACCAAAAAGTTCTTTTTGAGGGTTAATTAACCCAGTACTAGTTCATTATTCTTCACAACTTGTTCTTTTTTTTAATTCTTTTTCTTCCTTGCATTTACAAATCAATCTAAACTCCCAGCCTGCCCTTCATTGGTCTCTCTCTAATTCAGTGAAATGATATTTTTTTTTAAACACCTCTGTCCAAGCAGGTAATGAACAATAATTCCTACTTCAATTTAGAAAAGACTTCTGAGTAAAGCTTATATACAGAAAAGGATGCTGGAGGAGTCATGACACTTCTACAACACAGCCTATTCTCACCCCACTGCTTGGATTTGTTAAAATTTGCTTTTGACTGTAGGCTTTTTTGCATAAGATCCGAACCTTTGCTTTGCTCTTGAAAAGACTTTAGATGTTTTGTGTGCTATTAGATGACTTGCAATATAAATCATAATTGACATGACATCATGAGAGCACCACTGCATGAATTTTTAACAAAACATTCTGATTGCTCATTTTTTGCAAATTGCTAACAGCAACATGGGTGCCTACAGTTAAATATTTTGTTCTCAGAAAGTTAAAATACTTTAATTTCTGTATAGGAAAACGTCCATGAAGTTACAAGGAAAAGCAAGCTGGAATAGAGTTAATTTTCCTCATTGAGTGAGAGCCTTCTGACTTGTCTGGCAGTCCTGAAACTGACTTTAGGGGTATTTTTCCAGTTGAAGTTACGGGATCTTAACTTTAGCTGTGACTTAAGGAGGTAACAAGGTAAGGATAAAGTATGGAGAGGTGTAATAAAAGTATCATTAGCAAGAAAGTACAATTAATGTATCATTAGAATCAAGGACATTATAGTATAGTTAGCTATTTCATTAGTGAATATCAAGGAGTATAAAGGAGTTTTTTTCAAATATAAGAAGTCAGTTGGGAACTGTGTTCTAAGCTAATTTATGGAAGTGAGTAATAATGGTCTGGCCAAAAAAGAAAATGAAATGACGATGACATACATAAATGATTCATCCTAGATCCAACACAAAATTTTTTTTACTGAAGAAAATCAAGAATTATGGATTCTCCAGGTTATTTTTTTCACCTGACTCTACTCAATGATAAGTACTGCAATTGCACCAACAATGTAACACAATGGTAAGTACTGTGATTCTACCAACAATGAACTAACAACTGTGTTTTAAGTTTGTAAATTAAACCACGTTTCAAATAACACAAAGATTGGAATAATGCCAAATTCAAGTATTTTGAAGATTCAATGTCATTTTGCAGGACATCCTTAAATTTCAACATAGAAAAAAATACTTTTTATTTTATTTTTAATGAAAACATTTTGCCCATCATTATCACAATGCTTGTCAGCCTGGTTGCTTTCACAGATAGATCATTCAAATAGCTTCATTTGCTTTGGTTTATAAAATAAGAAAAGAAAGAAAATTCTAGCCAGTGATTCATTCAAACAGTAAGATAATATGTTGTTAATATACATGCTATATTTATTAGCAATGCATCAAAAATCATCTTCTCCCAAGAAAGGCTGAACTGCCCAAAAATCATTTCTGGTGAATGAGCAGGTGATAACAGTTGAATTACAAGAGACCTCACCACTCTTAGGGGATCTAGAATCAATATTTCCTCATTTCAACCTGTCCTGCCTCAGGAAGTAGCACATTAGAGTCCATAGTCCTACTCTACAAATTAATTGGGCTCACTATGTTAGGGGTTTAAACTTCAGCCACATAGTTAATGATGCATGATGTCACTAGTTTTTTCTTCTATGAAGTTGCAAACTGGATTTAAATAAATATAAGACAGTAGATGACAATTACTTATGAGGTCAAGAAGAAAAATGTTTTAAGACTCTGGCACTATCACTATGATTCCTCCTTCACATAAAAATTTGGGGGTGTCTGTCTTGGCATCACAACTGGCAAGTGTTATAGTTAATTAATTTGACTGTGCTTGTTTTGGCAACACTGTCATTTCACATAAGGAGAAAGCTCCCTTATACTTCAAATACACGAACAATGCAGCCTTGTGATAAGAATATTACATTATTTTCTCTTCTATTCTGGTTTGTCCCTGTGGGACAAGTGCAGAAGTCTGAGAAATTTGCCGCTTCCACTGCATATTTTTTTAGTTTTCCCTGCTTTATATCCCCACACAGATGGAGATAGAAGCTAGTTTCAAACACATTAGCAGGCAGACTAAAGAAGCCATATTTGACCCTTTCTGACCCTTACTAAGTACTTGAAAAAATCAAATTTTTTTTCTTTGTTGCATGTGTTTATTTAATGTACTATTGCAATACTAAAGTATTGCAGAAATATTAAACGTATTTTGTTATTCGGAAACATCATTCAGTAGATCATAACTTCAGGGTTCTATACTAGCCCAGGTTTTAAAAAGTATAACTCAGATGTTTCTTCAAATACAAAGGACAAGGATGACTTAAGATTTCTTGGCTTGGTTCTTAAGCATAATTACTTCACTTTTGTGCCTGTTATTCTGTTTAAGCCAGGTGTCACAAAGTAGAGTAAAATAGTCACCTACCATAGTGGCAGACATGGATTAAACTTCCCAAAACAATGATGTTATTCACTTTATCATCTCAGTTTTGAGTGTTAGACTCAATAGAATAGAGACAGGGAAAAAACAAAACAAAACAAAACAAAACAAAATATGCACACAGACCAAATCCACCTCCTTACAGCCCCTTCTATAGAACATTTGCCAGAGCAGGACCAAGTGCAGGTTGATAGGAAGGTATCTGGTCATCTTAGATGCAGTATCACTTTCCGTCATTGCAGTGTAGTAAAATCACGCCTGATAAGGCACAAGAGTAGATGAGATTGCTGATAGGTAGCTTTTTCCTCTTTTCAGACAAAATTGGAAAGACATCAAATGTAATCTTTGAATGGTCAACCAATATCCACAAGAAAGTGGCCTTTGTTAAATAAAAAATATATTCGTGATAGTTCTAAGCAACTGCTATTTGTAAAACGGGTTAAAAAAAATACCTATAGAGGCATATTTTATGCATTATTTAATTATACTATTGTGCTATCTGCTGGGGGCAGAATCCCGTCTGTCCTTTTCTTGTTCATGATGTACTGATAACTAGTTTACTGAAATTGGCGTCTTATTTTCAAAAAACACTTTTCTCTGCACATACTCTAGTAAGAGAAAAGCTGACCTGTTTGAAAAACCCAGCTTGATACTTATGTTGACAGATGGTATTCATTTATAGTGATATCATACAGTACTTTTACTAGTAGTTGACACTAGAACTGGAACATTTGGTTTGCAAAATACATTAGGTGTAGCTTGTGATCATTGATTTAAAGTTCATTTAAGGAAATATTTTAAATAAAGTCTATTTTCTGAAAATTCAGGTTAATAATCATTCCTGTCAGTAGTTAGAACTACTATGTTTTACAGACATAACTGTAAGAAGTCAAAAACTTTTCAGATTAAATCTTAATGTCTAGCAATTTTTCAGCTAATGCACTTATAAGGCAAAGCAATGAAGATCATGTACGGAGGGTGACAAATGTAAATGGCAAATCACCAAATGTCTTCAGCTTTATTTTATATATGTAGGCATAGGATGTAAAAATAACAGCTGGCCACTATGAGAATCATTGCTAGGATTTGATTTACACCTTTCTCCTGAAAACCTGGATATTAATACAGTGAGCAAAAGCGCACTAACATATGCTTGGATATGAAGAACAAACAAAATTATTTAAAATGTTAGGATTTCTTAAGATTATTTTTCTTGGTTTAATCATATTAGACACTAGGAAGTTGTTCAAATGCATGTGGTTAGGGAAGTATGATGAACTCAATTTATTTTTTTCCCTGAGCCTTCTTGAGCACGTTTTATATATATATATTTCTCAACTCCTCCTCCTTCCTTTATGTGCAATAGCAGAGATGCAATTCAGTTGTGATCAGTAAGATTCACTGACAGCTCCCAAAGACTTCTGCGATATCACAGAACAATCCTTGCCACTGTAGACATACTGTGTTAGTTACTTGTTTTCCCTATACAATGCACACAAGATATGAAAGGTCTCAGTGCCCAGGCACAAAGTCACAGCTTTGATTAATCACTTCTTACGGTTCCTGTGTCAAGAATATGGATTCTTGGGCAGAAGCGATTTGTCTGCGTTAAGATATTTTTCACTGTGACATTGCCTAAAGAAACATTTTATTTCATCTATAAGTAGAATTGATATCATTTTAATTTGTACTTTTAAATTTTTATTTATTTTCTATTGCCCACTATAAAGTGCATTCACATCAGATTGTAACAAGGAAAGGCACTTAAAATTATACTGAAACCCCTTTGAGAGCTGAATCTTTCACTGGAGATGAGGAAAAAAAATTATTAATGATTGTAATCTGAGCTGTTTTGATATTTTCCAGTGCAGAACAATATCTGTACAGAAGATAGTATATTGGAAATGGGAAGAAATCCCTCAAGAAAGGGAAAAACAGGCAGTAAATGTATTGTTTCAACCACTGCTAATCTACATTTCACAGGAAGACACAGACAGATGTTTTAACAAACATGTTTATATTAACATTTCTTGTTTGTTTTGCAATCGGCAGGATCAGCAATGACAATGAAAAGCAGAAAGGTGAGACACCAAAAGTCAGATTAAGTGAGAAATATTGAAAAAAATAAATAGAAAAAGGGGTAGTTGCAGTAGTTAAAGACTGTTAGGCATTCCATTATGACAGCAGCAGAATTATAACTGAATATAACCAAGAAGCCATTTGGAAGAACTAAGATGATCTTGAGAAAGTGGGGGGGGGGAGGGGGGAAAGGTACCACATGAAAAAGAAGTCAGGAAAAAGAAGAGATACTGAATGTCTGAATGATGGTACTGATAAATAAACTCATACATGAGAGAAACAGGATATGAAAAAAGGAAAATTAATGCTTTTATCTCATCTATTTCTTCTTTAGTGGCTAGGCAATAAAGACAAAATTAATGAACTAATCTGAGAACTCCTATTTTCTTAAGTATAGCTTTCTTTTATTCTTGCTTACTGAAAACCCATTTAATTTAAAATATGTATGAAGAAAAGGGAAAAGCTCTTAGTCTAAAGCCATGCACGGCACAGTTCACTTTGAAGCACATTTTTTATGGCCATGTTCCAAAGAGCAGACAAATGGGATTTACAACATGAGTATTGACAGGATCTTAAACGTAACACCATTAGATGGCTGCCACTATAACTTTTTAGACAGAAATCTCTACAATAAGTTGTAGGCTACAATTAAAGCTTGTTCATTACTGCTGTCTTCTCAAAACTGGAAAGGTTAAGGACTCAAAAACACTACATTTTCTTTCTGGTTTAGATCATCCATAAATACCACAGAAAACTCCAAGAGATTTTTATCTTCTTGGCCAGGATGGGAGTAGGGACAGAATTTGCCAGTACGAACAGGTGATAAGACAGAAAAGTGACAAATATGAGTAAGTGCAACACGTTTAGCTTTCATTGAGCCAAAAGACCTTTAGATCTTACTGTGCATCTGCTCAACAGATGCTTTTTTTGTTGCTTTTTTTTTGTTTGTTTGTTTTGTTTTTGCTTTTAATCGTCTATTTAGGAATCCAAACTGATAAAAGGGAAAGAAAAATGCTGGACAAGAACTTACTTTGAATATCACTAGCTTCTGAGAAGTACCAGGTCAGGTGACTGATATAATAGCTGTACACTCATCTGACTCTGAATTCCCATCGTCTGCCTTAATAAGAATTTAATAATACATTATGCAAGCTAAAAAAACATTAGCTGGATATTACAAGGAGATACAGGTATTCTATTTCATTGGATTCTGACAATGAATCATCACTTCCTTCATATTACATCTTCCTTCATATTACATCTTCCTGGATGCATATCTGGTTGATGGTAATCTGAATCTGGAAAGAAAATGCTTCAGGCCATTCTACCATGAGTCTCACAACTTGAAAAGTAGGTCAGCAGTAAATTTTCCGTTGTGATTCCCATTTGGTGTAAGGCAGTATGTCAATCCGAATATTGATTGAATTTTATCAGCTTAATATTGTCAAGCAAACCAAAGTTGTATTTTCCAGGTTCACTACTATTTTTTTTTTTTTACTGCTGACCATAGACTCCTAAGATAAGGCATTCCTAGCAAAAGCCTATCACTCTCATGTCTACAGCAAGATAACTCATTAGCACCAGCACCCAGAACAACCAATAATCTTGCTACCCTCAGGATATAATGTGGAAAGCACACTTTGACATAGTTTTCTGCATATCATCAAATAAATATAAAACACCCTAGTGATAAGTACTCAGTCACCAGGCTTGTCACTCTGTCATTATCAGTGGCACACTAAATACTTAAAGGGAATAAATAGGGAGAGAATAAAATCAGAGCTTACTGGCCACCTCATGCAGGCCTTCCACTCTGTACTGCACTGTGGAGGCTTCTCCAGCCCACCCTACCATCTAACCCGTCGTATCTACTTTTTATGGAAGATTTTTATTGCTTTATTTTACTTGAAGCCTTTGGTTAAGAGATGTTTCTAGAAAATTTTATTCTAGGAAACTCAATAATAAGGTACTTCAGGCTTCTGGTGTCTTGCTTCTCTAGAGGTAGGCTTGAGTAACACTGCTTATTTCATAGGGGATGAGCAGCCACTGTCAAAGGAAGTTCAGAAAAACAGATTTTCTCATGTAAATAATAGAAAAGGTTGGAACATATATTATTCAGAATTATATTTGGTTTGGAAAAAACTATAATGATAATCTAAAAATGAGAAAGCAGTAAGTAACCTGAGTACCAAATAATGATTAAGAATATCATATTAATTCTGCAAGACCACCCTTTCCTTCATACCACACAGCTTCACTTTAGTATGCATATGCATGTCAGAAAAGTGACATAGTTATTGTCAGGAGAAAATAACCCGACAAAACTGTGACCATCATTTTCACTGACAGATAACATCTATTGACCCCAGGAAATATAAAGAAGTCAAGGAAACACTGGAGTTCCTTCTGAAAGGCTACAAGAATGTACTTGGTACTGTACATATGGCAATTACTATGATAATTTGATATTGATTATGTTCTTTGTGTACAGTACTTAATCATTTCAAAAGTGTGTATGTACTATCTCTGTGAGATTTATTTTATTTTGAATACCATTAAATGCTGCCAGTCAATTTTTCCAATATTTTGAGGTCTGGGGACAAGCTAGAAAGAAAACAAATGGAAATATTTACATAGATTTAAAAATCAAGTTATGAAATTACAGCAAGTCTTCTGTTACGCTATAAGAATATAATCAGAAGTAACCAAGATGGTTACCTACTATGGGGATTCAGAGTATATCAGATGTATCTCTATTCACAAAGCTGGTATGAAGCCAAAGACGGTGTGACTGATGAGGTGAACTTCTGTTTGTGGTATGTGATCTCATTTCCCAGCTCTGCTCACACTTCCCTAGATACGGGCACTTTCTGATTAATAAAATTTGTTTAATAAGTTCTCAGTCATTTAGGGTAAGCATGCAACATATTGATCTGTAAAAGCAAGCAAACTCCTGCATATCAAAGCCAGGTGATAAAAAAATTAACAGGTTGCATTCCCCATTATAAATACCACAGTATCTACCAAAACATATGAATAGAGAAAATTTCAGCTCATTGACAGAGAAGCCACAGAGTTACATATCAAATCCAAAGGGATTTTCTAATGACAAAGTGAAAATGATTAAATAAATCAAAAAAGCCTAATTTTTCTATGCTCAAATATGAATGGAGGTAAAAACATCTATTCCATACAATAGTTTAAGCAATTTATATATTTTTGTTTGTTTTCCCCACAGCTACAGCACTATATGTGACAGTGATTTAATGAAACATCTCACCTACAGATAGAATAGTGGAACGGAGCTGCTGCCATGCCAGTTTAATTGCCCCTATTGGTACATGTTGTGCACCTTGTTACTTAAGCTACATTTAGCATTCTACAAGTGAATGAACATTTTCAATAACAGGTATATAGTACCAGCAATTTAATTGTTTTTGCCTTTGGCTTCCTTTACCCGTGAGGAATGTCAATTGTTACTTCATTTCAATTATAGGACAGGGCAGCTACTTAGCGGTCTTTTACCTGGAAAAAGCTCAAGACTATGTTAATTAATCAAGCTTTTGAAGGTTTCTTCCACTTTTGACTTGTTCCCCAACATTGCAAGATTTAAGTCTTCTGGAAGAGTGCAAGGATCAGGGTCCCTCAGTTGCTTTGTGGTTTTTGAAAATTGTGTCCAATCTGCTAGTTATTAGAAGATGACTTTTGAACTCCAGAGAAGGAGGTCAGAGCCAAGAAAAGCATTACTGGCTCCAGCTTCGTGTCTTCTATCCATTCTTGTGTAATGCACTTAGCCTTTGCAATTTCCTGAAAACCAATTCTCACAACATGGAGAATCCCTAGGATCCGTACATTAGATTGGCTATTAGGTATCTTTAGCAGTAGGTTAACAGGGTATTCCCAACATCTCATAACACGTATGGCATGTGTTCTTATCCTGCAGGATTATAGCCCTGTAGCACAACATTGCCATTGCTAGTAACAGGGCATAAGCACTATACCAAGTCTGTGAGGCCTCAGGGGAGAGATTTGTCAGTCCTGAACTTCTCTGTAGCTTCATTTTACTTCGTTTAGCTGTGACAGCAGTTTTGCTAATTGACCAGGTGTCCTGGGCTAGTTTGTTTTGCTTTTGTTTGTGTCATACAAGCAGGATTTTAAATAGGTGATAGTCACAAGCAGTTACTCTGTGCAGAACCAGACATTTACGACTAACACAAGGATACAGGACACAGCCCGGGCACAACAGCAGAAGCCTGGAGAAGCAGAACACAGGACACTGCACAGAAGCACACAGGTGTGGGATGGTCAGAGATGGCATGCTGGGAGCCCTGGAGGCCCCGTGGCTACACAGAGCTCATGCATACAGCAGTGATAGCATCTAACCTGTGTAAAAGACGCCCTATATGGTAAATTCAGATGTAGCATGGAGCCACAAACACAGGAAGAATCAGAAAGGAGTAAAAGTGTGTTAGCAAAATGTGCTAAGAACTCCAAGTGGATCCTAGCAATGACCAATGTCAGCACCATACTCCTGCCAGCAAAGGACTCCAGATGCTGAGGACACTTCACAACACCTTCCTGCCCAGCACCAGCATGAAATCCCCAACCTCATGTCACAGAGAAATGGGAGAATGAGCATAGCTCCAGGAGAAGGGGTAGAAATTAAGAGGTGTGCAACAGTGTAAACTGAATAATTATTCCTTTTTTTGCCCCTGTAATTATATATCAGGACTAATAATGATTAGACTGTTAAGATTTCAGTCATATTAACAATAAATTCTTGGCTTTATGTCCATACAAGATTTACTTCCTCTTTGCCCATAATAAGATTTTAGGTATATGTGGATGAAATTCTGGCTCCATAGAAAAATATGTGGAAACTATTCCTACCGATTTCAGAACCAGAATTTCAATTTATTTCCCTGAGTAGAAAGTTACATATGTTTTTAAAATTTGAAATGACTTGGAGAATTCCACTGCTCTTAATCTAATAATTCCTGAATTTAAAAATGAGAGCTTTGTTAAAAGCATAGTTATCCACAAACATTTTGACAAAGCAGCATGTCTTTATTGTCACTGGGAAGATATTAATTTCACCAAAATGTTTGTCTTGGAAAGACTCTCTTGACAAGGATGGAAATTCTGATTAAAAAGAGAGAGGCAAAAAACATGGAAAAGACTAATAGCTAATTTATTGTTCTCTTGTAGATCTCACTCTCTCCAGGGAGCTATTCTTCATTGGCAGAGATTGAATCTATAGTGATCAAAACTCCACAAACTTAGACATGCTCAGAATTCTGTCCTCCAACGTTTTTTCTTTTTCTTTTTCTTTTTTTCAAGCCTGTGGTACTAGGGAAAAGTTTGAAATGCTGAGATTTCACAGGATAAGTAAACTCTTTACTCAAGAAGAGAGCTAAAACGTAGTCCCATAGCATACTACATAGAGCAGTAATCCACTACTTAATAGCACCTTTTATTTTTGAGCTGTCACTACAGTGACGTTTAGACTCATCTTAATGAAAAGTTCAGCTTATTTTCTTCTATTGTTGTGGGTTGACCCAGCAGACAGCTAAGTCCCACACAGTTGTTCACTCACCCTCCCCCCTCCCAAGTGGGATGGGGGAGAGAATTAAGGAATAAATACAGTAGAACTCATGGGCTGAGATAAAAATTATTTACTAAGACAGCAGAGAGAATAAAAGAAATACCAGAACATATATATATATAAGAAACAATAGATGATACACAAAGTAATGGACCAACGACCGATACCCAACCAGCCACCAGCCCCTCCCTCCGAGCAAGAGACTCCCCTTCCGTAAAAATCAAGTTATACGGTATGGAATAGCTCTTTGGTCAGTTTGGGTCAGCTGCCCTGGTCCTGTCCCCTCCCAGTTCCAGGCTCCTTACGCCTCCTAACTGCTTCACTGAGGAACAGAATACGTCCTCGGCTGTGTTCAACACTGCCAGGTGTTATCAGTTTTGTTCTTCTTCTGAGACCAAAACATAGCTTCATACCAGACACTGTGAGAGAAGTAACTTCTGTTAGAGACTAAGACATCTACAAAAAACAGTTTTTTACCCAATCATAAAAAGATTCCAGCTACATCAATTAGACTAACTTTAAAAGCAAAATAAAAGAAATGAGAAGCGTGTTTTCCTCTTAATGCTCTCTTCTCATTCTCCTCTAGAGCCACAGTTAAAGGTAATTCCAGATGTGGATTTTATCTAGAATGATAAGAAATTTTCTTTCTCTCAAACAGATGAAAATCCCAAAACCTCTCAAAACAATCAAACAAACCCAAAACAGCTTTGTAAAGGTGATTTTTGAGAAGTTAAGGAATATCCAAATCAAAAGTGCTTATGCATGCTATTTCTACCACCTTTCTTGCATAATTACTTGAAAGTAACCTCTGGCTTGAATAAAAAGTTTTGAAATAAACACATAGATATGTAAATTAAAAAGAAAGAAAGATTGTCCAGTATCTGTCTGTGTGGGTCACCACACACTGGAACACTGAGATCTCCATCACACATCTATGACCCTAGAATCATCGCGATCACAAGAGGTCTGTTAGCACAGCAGAGACGGCTGGCACTCATCGCCTTTTTCCTCGTCAGGCAGAATTCATGTTAAATGTACTTTACCTCCCAAGCTATTTGCAGTTCACAGTACGCTGTTGAATAGGATATCTCTTTAGGAAAAACACTTCAAAGCATAATGTTTCTTTTATTAATTCATGGCAAAAGCAACAGCAAAAAACATCACCAAAAAAACCCCCACAATTGTAAAATGCCAAGAACTCTAATCAAATTCTGCTAGAAATCAAAAGCAGATAATTCATGCTGGTAGACACATTTATCATTTACATGCATCTTTCCATATCAGCATCTAGTGTTATTTTTGCTCTTCCATATTTTCTAAAGGCTAAGGAATGAAAACTGTGACAGAAAGTTCTACATTTATGACCAGAACAGATATAACGGAACCAATAATAATGCAATTTTTCAGAATCAGTATCACTTCTAAATTAGCATGTGATCATCTCTGGAGTCAATTTGATGTGCATGTTTATATCTGGTTTCCTCAGAGTTACTAGCAAGATCTGTGCATCACACATTTTGTTATAGTCTCATGCAGTCTGTATAGCCCTGGAAGCTCTGCTGGCAAAAAGGCAGCAAGAACAGCTACACAATTGCCACCTGTAGCCCCAGGGCTGCAGATAAGCAGTCCCTTAGTTCTGACAACAGTCGGCCTAGACCACACACCTCAGACACTTCAGCTCAGTTTGTCCTTAGGGGTAGAAAGCAGGTTTTTATATTTTGCCCAATTACAAATATTGCAGACTTTTTATACTGTTCCAGAAGTTGTATCTGAATGAAAACAGCTGCAAAAAAATCTTTATCATCTCTCTTAATGGCGGAAGGAAGAGACTCATTTTTTTCTGTCAGTAGATTTATTTAGCAGTCATGTGAAGGCCCTATACAAGAGAAGTAAAAAGGACTTTTCAGCTGGGTATTTACTAAGGAACTTGCACAAAGTCTGAGCTCCATGTACAGAACATCACTCTCTGCTCCTCTTTGCTTTCTGTGGTTTTGAAACCTTAGGTTGCTGAATTAAACATTGGGTATTTCTGGATATGAGCAGCAGCAGTACGGTTTACTTACTGTGCCTGTTTCAACTTTTCTCCAGGGGAAAAAAAATCCAACTAAATAGAGTTTATTATATGCGATCTATGGAGCACTGCTGTGGATGCTTTATTTCAAAGGTCATTTAGAGTCCAGATTTTTACTACAACATTTTTTTTCTTGCTCTCCTAAAAGAAGAAATTTCCTTTAGTCACTGCCAGGGTGTCAAATAAGTTTACCTGAGAATTCTTGAGTGTCATGTAAAAGAGATACAGAAATATTTCTTGCAGCACTAGGCAAAATAATAAATTATTACTCTCTTTCATCTCATTTCCAGTTACAAATTAAGCCACTATTTTTTTCTGCACGGTTTTGCAAAAATGCTTTCTTCTGTTTTGTGTGTATTTGCAATTCTGGAATAGAAACAAGGGAATTGGAAAAAAATTACACTTGTTTACTTTAGAGTCCAAAGAAATTGCTCTATTATATCAATTTGTCACTTTATTTTTTTAACATGAGTGTTATTTCCTGAAGTCACAGCTATACCACTTGTAGGAATTAGAGCAATGGCATATATTTCTATGGTTACTGCTTTTAGCATTTCCTCTTACTGTCAAAGTGATGCAAAAACAGTCTACTGACATTTGTACTAACATCCTGCTTAGCATGTCATATAGAGTATTCAATATTATCGATGATTACTCTCTCCCCACTTCTACATATGACCGACTTTTGTTGTAATCCAGAATTTAGATTAGATTTGGCTTCCCCCCAAAAACCAAACAACCAAACAACAAACAACCCCAAAACCAAAACAAGACATATTACCGACTGATATTTAGGTAAGGAGAGAAAAAGTAGTATCCTTCCATTTTGTGATTTTTGAGTTGGGAGAAAAGTTATCAGGTAATTTTAATCACTGCTAGATGATGTGGTTAAAGTCATATCCCTATTACATAAGAATTTTTAGCATCTACATTGTCTCTACAGCAGGATCTTCACAATTCAGTTGAAGTCAAGAGGAGATGAGGATTTTGAAAAAGCAGGCTTAAATCAGGTATGCAGTATCCAGAAGGATACTGAATCAGTGTAATGAAGACTGCAGTTAGGGATTGGTAAGGAATAAAAAGAACTTTTCATCTCCAAAATTTAAGCAATATACTCCAACCTTAAAATCTCATTCGGGCAATACATACCACCTAGAGCTGACAATAACAGTTATTCTCTAAGTTGGTACATCCAACTTCAACTGTTTTTCTCCAAATGTCTTAACAAAGACGATGAAAAGATTTCCTTTCATGATTTTTAAGTTTTTCAGGCTGTCTTCTCACTGAATAACTTCTACTTTAGCTGTAATTATTGATTTATTCTCTAACTAGGAATCTATGGAAATAACGTTGCTTTGAAAGACAGCTATGACTCCTGGAGAAAAACTCAACAAATGGGATCAGTTGTTATTCATAGACATCAAACAAAAAAATATGCTGCTGATGTAATTTCTTCATTTTCTATTTGAAATGTAAAGACTAATTAAGGAAAAATTTCTTCTGCAGGGAATTCATCTTGAAAAGCAAATAAATCTCTACTAAAGATACCTTTTGCAGGAAGGATGAATATTCCATAATAACATTCCTCGTTTGTGGGAGCAAACATCTTTATAAAGTTGAACAATAAAAATAAAGGCAATCATGAGACAGACACTTAAAAATTATAAATTATATTGCCATTACAATTGCCAATGAAGCTATGCATACAGGGTGTTGGTTTTTTTCTCCTCTCATTTTTGCCTGCTACAACAGGGCACTCGTACACTGGGATGTGTTTTTGCAAAGATCAAAATGTTCAAATACAGCTGACGTGAATTTAAAGGGAACAATGAAATAAGATTCTAAGTGGGTGCTACAATAAAAGGATTATAATTCCTATTGATTTATGGCTTGCAGTCAATTGATTTTTGAGAACTGTCCATGTCATACTCAGAGCTTTTCCTGAACGAAGAATATTTCCAAGAGCACTTAATGTGGGTGAATCCCCTAATAACCAAAGGAGAAATGTTCCTATACTGTGTGGTGAGAGGAAACATCCACTTACAAGGCTTTTCTTCTACAATTACTTTTTCTACTTAAATGAAATCTGTAAGTATTCAATAACTGTGATATGTCTTTTTCCATTGAATTCACAAGTATTAAAGTGAAATGACTGACAGGCAAAGCCATTGTACTACATTACTTAGTAAACCTAATGGAGTCCCTTCAAAAGGCAACTAGCAGCTGAAGAGGGTATTTCATGGCCACGTTTTGGACTTTGACATCTTAATTCCAGTATATCCCATTTTGAGAAAAGTCCATTTATAACAGGCTTTAAAAACAGTTCCTCCGTAATTCCATTCCATGTACCTAGAGAAATGCAGCACTGTTTAGCACACTTCTCTTGGTATGGCAGAATCTAGATTTCAGGCTTGTGCCTCCCATTTTCATTCTTTGAATTCATTTCTTCAATAACGCTTGTTCACAGACTAGTTGTTAGAAAATCACATCTTCTGAAGATATGCTATATAAAAAGATAGAGGCTAGCGGGGCCCTCAGGAAGCCTCCAATCCAAGCCCCTGCTCAAAGCTGGGTCTGCTCTGGAATCAGAACATGCTGCTCAGATTTTTGGCCAGTGAGATCTTGAAAGCCTCTAAGGATTTACATTGCAGAGGTTCCAGATAGAAAATGTAGATTTCTTTACATTACGAAACACAGGTCTGGATACCAGGTACAACCCAAATGCCAGCAACTACCGGTCAGAAAGGCTCGAAGCGTCAAAGTGATCTCTGTAGAAAAATATAAATTAAGTAATGAAAAAGAAAATAAGTTACAAAATAAAAATATATTTAAAAGGTGGTGTTTTTTTTTCCATAGATAGTTTTGAAAGCATTAGTCTTTCCTGACTGTGAAAAGGTATCGCCTATTAACAGTAGTAGACATTTCTATCAGTGTAAGATTTAACAGATTAAGTGTACTGTTAGTAAATCTAAGCTCTGGATAGATTAAGCATAATTGGAAAGTACATTTGGAGAAAATATACACAAGTACTGTCTTCTCTAAAATGTAGAGGTGTGTAGGCTTGGATACATTTTCCAATGGGATCAAAAACTGCTTATGTGGGGGCAAGATACATAATTAGACAGACTGGCAGGCAGACAGTATTCTTTGGCCCTCTTTGGATAGGCATGTTGTTCAAAATACTGCATTTTTTCTTCTAAAGATTCCAACTCTAGTTTTGTACCAGATATGTTGAGAAAAGCCATGTAGGAATTTAAGCACTGACAGCAATAAAGTTGTGTATAGATTTAAATTATCTTTGTCATGAGACAACATGCAATAACTTATTAAACTATTTTAAAGCATGATACATTATCAGAGAAGGAAAGCAAGATGGTCTTCATTGTGCAGTGTGCTTTTGTGGCAAGACTGCTGCTAGTACAACATTGTCTGCTGTTGCTATCTTATACTTGGCCCTTAGTACAAACATTTAGACCAAATGTACAAGGATAACTATGGCTGTGGCTGAGGTAGCACTAGTCATGGAAAGAATAAGAGACAGTGCCTTTTAGAAGTATGAAATCTCCTGCCTAATAATGGACCTTTCATGACCTAGTAAAAAGAATCTGATGAGTTAACTCATAAGCATTGGTACCAGACAGCTTTATTTAGGGGAAAGGAAGGGAAAACTGAATTCAGTCATACTTCTAAAGCATAACCTAGCTGTAATTTTCTTTCTTTTAATTTTAATCTCTTGTATGTGCAGTCACCTAAAGACTTTTTTCTGTGATTTTTCAGTAATTGTGTGTACAGTTCTTTAAAAACCTTTACATTTTTCTTACTCAATTCTTTAGACATTTTTGCCCTTCTGTATTACATACAGAAGTAATATAAGAATGTCAGAGTTTTAGTTCTGCTAAGAAGTAGAACTGTTTTCAATATAAATTCATAGAAGTGTTGAAATGTGAGAGATGAGAATTAAGTACAGCCAAGAATCAACAGCATACAGCCAGGGTCAAAAACAGCTGGGTCACATTTGTTTATTGCAGATTTGATTCTGGTCACAAATGTCACTGAGGAAACCAGTGGAGCCATGAAATTAGTGAAACAGACTTATCACTTGTGGGAAGAATAGTTTTTCCTTCTCCTTCCACACCCCAATGAAATGAATTTTGGATTGGTGATGGTCTTACTGAGGAACCTTCTCAGTACCTAAACGACTAGTTGTATTTTTATAGAGGTTCTATTTCATATTAATGCATTCAGCTGTTCATTGCCAAGAAGAAACCACTTCTCACATCTCAGTTCCTACATCTACGTTTGTGTACACAGATAAATAGGAGTTCACTTAAAATTTTAACTGGGTCTTGTAAAAGGTACATTCTTAAACACTTCTAGTAAATTCAGTACATTCAATTTGAGGAATTTGTTCTCTAAGATACATGTTTTCATCTATAAGCAGGAAAGCAAAGTTATTAATCAAATGGCAGTAGGCTAAACAAGCTAGTATGGGGCTGTTCTGAAAGTAATGCTTCCTATTTTATTATTATTTATTATTGGCCCATGACATCAGAGGCGGATGTTGGTGGTATGGCAGTAGAGATTGAACCTTCCCACCAATTTTCCATTCCATGTTGTTGTCGTGTGCCAGATGGCAGCAGAGGGACAGTCTGACAAAATGGCATCTGACATGGAAGTGTATGTGAAGCAAAGGCATGGAATTGAATTCCTCCATGTGGAAAACATTGCACCCATTGATGTTCATCAATGTTTGCAGAGTGTTTGTGAATACCAAAGAGCGGATGGGAGCGTGGTGAGGTGATGGGTTTTCAGCAGTGGCAACAATTACAGTGGGTCATCTCTGCTGATGCAGATTTTTCTTAAGCATGGTATGCAGGCTCTTGTTCGTTGCTGGTAAAAATGATGGTGACTATGTTGGAAAAGAGCGTTTTGTAGCTGAGAATCTGCTCTATCAAATATTGTTGTTTTGCTCTTTGTAGCTGTTGTAATTTCCACGGAAATAAATAGGAGGCATTCCTTTTGGAATGATCTACATAAGTAAGGGCTGAGAAGACAGCACAATGGAGGAAGCTTTCAAATACCTTCTAGGAAATCAGCACAACTTTATGAGTCTCTGCAGTGTCCATACACACATGGATGAAGTATGAGGAAAAAAATAGGAAGTATTAGAGGCCTGCACACATCTGTAGGGCTACAACATCAATGGCAAAGTAGTGATGAGATAGACAACAACTGGAGTGCTGCCATGAATGGTACAGCCCTTTAAGAAGGACAGGCCAGGGAGGTGAGGAGGAAAAATTACTCTTCATGTGAGAAAACAGCAGGGATTCATTCAGCTCTGCCTTCAGATGGTGGATGAGCCAGCTGAGAGATGTTGAGTCAGGCTTAGAGGGCAGACCATTGTAGGTGATGCTGCTGTGGTGGCTGTCTGATACAGANGCAGGCATCAGGTAGCAGGGCAGCAGGACTTCATGTCTCAAGCAGTAGGAGGTACCAGCAACAGGCAGGTACCAGGCAGGTCCAGCCAGGCATCAGTCAGATAGGAGCAGGTAGGCAGCAGCATTTCCCTGTTGGAGAGGTCTTCTTATCCTCCTTTTCAGCCAGCATGACATTCCTGGGCACCCAGGTACGTCAGGTATTGCATGAGCAGGCACAGATGGGCTTGCATGTCTCCTTCGGTAGTTGCCTCCCTCAAGGCGCCAGTCTGAGAGGCTGCTTGATGGCCGTTTAGCGGCTGCTTGTATCTCCTTGCTCCTGGTCTGCAAGCCTTCAGGCAGCAGGCAGGTGGGCAAACTTTGAGACAAAAGAGTTCTCACAGCAAGCTTTGAGACAAAAGATTCCGAAACAGTCTCTTACAAGAATGCCTGATCAAGAGAAAGCAGATGAGGCTTACTTCAGACAACTGGAAGAAACTTCATGTTTACAGGCTGGTCAAACTCTGGTCAAATCCAGAATTCTGTTGCTGCCAAATTGTGCAAGCAACTGTTGACTCACAGGATGTGTCCACTCCTCCTCAAGCCCTTTCATCTCAGTGTCAGGAATAAGTCACCAACTAGTCTCACATGCCCTAGACTTTCTCCCCTATAGCCATGTAGTCATGCCTGATATACTTCTTATCTTCCCTTGGCTGTACACTGCCAGTGTTCACAGGGAAGAGCAGTGAGGGTAACAGTCAAAGGAAAGGAAAAGCCTCACTAACCACTCCATGATGTCCACTTCAAGCCCCTGGCAAGCTATGAGTCTCCCTGAAACACAGGTTTGGTTGGTAGACAGTAATCTCCATCCCTCACATGAGGGAGTCTCCCACTGCAATCCCTTGCATCTTCCCCCTGGCACAGCCATTGGGCTCAGGCCCAGGCTGCTCAGACGCTGCCTACCATTCAATCAAACATATAGCAGATGTATTTATTTCTTGTGAACTGACATTCTGCTTGTAAGACAGAAATAAATCTTTCTCAATCGACTGGGGAGGAGGCATCCAGCTATGTGTCAAACCCTCAGGAAAGAGAATGAAAGCTCATGGGGGCAATACATCCTAATGACTGCCAATGTTTGTAGGACCCTTGGAAAGATGCCAAAAAGAAATTGGTTGCAATTTGGAGGACTGAGCAGTGTGCAGCCTCCAGACTTAAGGTTAAAGAATATAACATAAATAAGAAAGTCTTTTCTGAACATGAACTTGAACCCAGTGTTTGGTAGCTAAGCTTCAATATCTTTATAAACAATTTTCTGTATCAATTTAGCAACAATAAATTTCTATCATTGCTAATACTATTTCAATATAGATATGTCTATGTAGATCACTGTTTACTGTCTATAACTTAATTAGTTTATGTTTTCTGTAGAAGTTACAAACCTTTGACCCCATATTTCACCTTGTTCCTAAATAGCAGTATTTTTTCAGTATGATTCCAGCATCACATAGCTCCTAACAGTAATATTTAAAGTTGATTCCAGGTCTTCTGTAAATGCTCTAACTTGCAGAATTTTAGAAAATGAGACAAAGGCATAATCCCTTCAATTCCATATCCACAGTGGAAATCACAGCTGTATTTATGACACTCACTATCTACAATGAAGCAAAATTTATATAAAACTTTAGAGTGAAAGATCTTTTTTTCTATTATTATTTTTAAGTAGTCAGTGGAGGGAAGTATCTCCAACACATGTAGGATGGCCTTCAGAAGCTGAATAATGTGTAAATGTGCTCTAAGAACTCCTGCTGGATAAGACTCCTAGGGAGAAAACACTGAATTTACCAGTTCTAGTGGTTTTTGAAGAATGGGACAAGCAGTGAATTGTCTAGACTTGAGAATATTGTCAAGTTCTGCGCACGCACATGTAGATACATAAACAGGGAGAAATAGAGCAAAAGTTGAAAACAGAAAGAATAGGGTAGTTAAATAGATTTGAGAATAGGAAGGTAAATAAAATATAAATAGTGCAATTTATATGACATACTTAGTCACATGCAGCTGTAATACCATACCACGGATCATTTGAATGAATAATCTTTTCAGGAGATTGGAAACAATTGCTGAAGAATAACGACAAACTAAAATAAATGAAGATAAGAATAGGGAGAGAGTCTGTGCTTTTAAATATTCACGGATGCTTTCAGAGTTGAATATTATCATTAATAAAAAAATACATGTCCTATTCTATATTTAATTTATCAATATTTCCTTACAAAGTCAAGACAAGGTTTGGAAGGTCACAAATGTTTAAGATCTTAACTAGACATTTAATTTTACATCAACTCTGTTTTTTTTTCTCCTTCAAATTAGAATTCCCTGTGCTCATATAGCACAATCCCTACTTTGAGTTAGCTGGCCAGTTGGTGCAAATTCTCAAATGAGCTTTTAAAAAGAATTAAGTTCTTTCTGTTAGTTCAGTATGAACAAGGTTCATGCATAGCCTTTGTATTATGTTGGCACTCTTCCAGATACTTTTCTGAATTATCTGTATTACTTCAGCATTTTGTATTGTAACTCTTCTGCCCTGAAGATGATTGGAAAAAGATGATTGTGGCCCATTTGCCTTTGCATCTTTCAAGACAAATGCACATTCTTGTACATCTGTACTGGAAAGAAAAAGTACACACTTGCATAAACAACAGCCAATAGAATAGAAAAATCCAAAACAGTACTTCTAAGAGTGGACATAGGCATGGCCCGATCTCTTAGTCAGATCTTTCATTCACTTTGCTTAGGGTGTTACTTGGGAGACTGCTAGCCAACAGCCAAGATGACTATAGCCCTCTGTTACGGAGAATTCAGCTGGACATAAGTGATTCATCTTTGTCCAAATGCAGTGAAACAGTGACATCTCATAGCTTGTTACCAAGCTCAGGATCTTGAAGATTCCATGGTATTCTGGGTCCAAACAGAAATACCACAACAAGATGTTCTTCTTCTCTGTCCTTTGAATGCATGAATAACCCCATCCCTTCAGTTGCTTATATCACATCTCTGATGAAAGGTCTTCCCTTTCCAGCCCAGAAAGAAAATCAACACATTTCCTAATTCTGTTCTACTTTTATCTCAACTTCTACCCACAGACTATAATTTCTGTCCACCCTTGTATGGAAAATTACAGATCACTGCCTGAACAGGGGACTAGCCTGTGAGAAAGGGCTCATGTTAGCTTGGGAACACAAGTACACTGCCTCGGCCTGTGCACCTGCAGGTAGCTAGATGAAAACTTGTTTGTGAGGAAAGCGCTCTGTAGCTGTCCTTGTAGCTGTAAGCAAGTACCTTTGTTGTGTGTGAATGACCTTGTTTACCCAGATCTGTATTCGTCCCCCACTGCTGTATAAATGGCCATGATACCACAGGGATGGGTCTCTCTCTCTCCCTCTCCTGTTCCGGCTGAACCCTGCTGCTGAACCCTTGCCGGCTTGCTTCCACTGGCCTCCCTATAGGCGAACCCCCCTTGCCGGCTCGCCACCACCGGCGCCCCTATCGGCACAGACTACCTGGCAGGCTCCCCGGTATCGTGAGTACCCCGCTATTAAACTGACGAATCTGAGCTCGCCTCTGAGTGCTTCCCTTGGAAATGGTGAACCTTAAAGCAGAAGTGCTGTTGCTTTTTCACAACAACCCTTTGTTCTAACAAAATACAAAGAAAGTCACTTGTGGTGAGACTGCAGAAGTGGCACACAAGCTCCCAAACTTCATCTAAAAACAACAACAACAACAAAAGCCATTACTTGAAATCAGTGTTTAGATGACCAGAAAATTAGGTGGTTCATGACTTATCCTCTGGAAGATAATGACATGATATTATGGAAGAAGTGAAACATTTTCCCATAGAAATGAAAAGAGGTTCAATAACTACTTACTAAATTTCATCAACATTTCTAACATAAAGCTCAGTTCTGCTAACAGCCAAGGTCAGAAATATTAAATGAAGGAAGATTCCTTCCCTGGAGATATTCAAGACCCGCCTGGACACCTACCTGTGCAACCTGCTGTAGGGAACCTGCTCTGGCAGGGGGGTTGGACTCGATGATCTCTTGAGGTCCCTTCCAACCCCTGCAATTCTGTGATTCTGTGATTCTGTGATTCAAATATTCAATCTCAATGGCCACCTTCCCAGCCTATGCCTAAGAAGAACAAAGAGCAAGCCTTGCTGTGAGACAAGAGACAGCCAGGTGACAAGGGAGAAGGAATATGCAAAAGTCAGAGACAATCATTTTGCTGGAAATTGTGCTAAAAAAGTATTTGCACAACCATCACATTTACCAGTCTTGTCACAATCCAGCTATGTCCTCAACCTAACCATGAACTCTGCTTTCTGAAAGCAACAGCTCCCTCCACAGGCCTTTGCCCAGAAGTCTAGTTCATAATCCAGGATGAGGAAAGCAAAGAGTTCTGAAACTCCCACTTAGTTCCTCAGAGATGATATTACCACTAGGCAAGGACTCATTTCTGTAGTTTTAAGTCTTCATTTTTCTGTTGATTGAGATGCAATTTTGTATGTGTGCCTCTCGCTCTTGTAAGTTTTGAACAGTTTTATTATGCGTCAATCGAAAGTTTGGTTTGCTTTGCACTTTCATGTTCTGAGAGGCAGTTTGTGCATATAATATCATTAGCACCTGCACTGTTTTCTAAAGCAATAATTTTCCTAAAAAGCAAATGAATTTTCATCTGAAAATTTTCACGTTGTCATAGAGAATTGTTGAAAATCTGTTTGAAATTGTGTGATGTTTTATGAGGAAAAGTTTAATACAACAGGGTCTCTGCAGCCAACATACAATATGATAAGCCATATCATACAAACTATGGTGTGCTCTTATACCACAAGGTAGACTTTGCTCAATGTTTTTATGGCAACTAGATATTTCCATTTCCCTTTTCATCTTCCAGGAAGACATAGTACTGTGATTTTAAAGCTGCTTGGACCATACTGAAATAGATTTTTACTCTATTCAAATGTGCAGTAAAAGATTTCATTAAGCCAAGGAAGCCAAGAAAAATCTCAATTACACAGAGGAACAAGAGCAATCTCAGTATCCCTTAGTATTCAGAAACCACTAAACACAAAGTTCTGATTTTTCATTAGCAAAAACAGCTGTTAGTTTCTGAAAACCTTCTATTCGTTATTTTTCGCTAGGCCATGTAATGTTAGTACTAATAAATCTGTAACAGTATTGAATCCACAGTAAACAACATAGCCTTGATTCATTCTGAACAAACAGACCTCACTGAGCTACAAAGCCAGAAGATTCTCATAAAAGGTCCCAAAGATGTCCTCACTATAATCCAAGAACTATGAACTTCTAAAGCTATCAACAAATACCTGAAGATGCTCTTAATTCTATTGGTCTTGTACTTTCCTTAAGACTCTACTTTATCCCCAAATTTGCTCAAGTACAGTAATAGAAACAAGCACACCCTTCTCCATGCACTGTGAGCAAAGCAACGTAAGTACTTTGTAGGCATTTCTGTCAATAGTTTTATGCAGTCTGGAGGTTGCGATAGCGCCAAGATACTTTTATGGACTGCTGATGTCTACTCAACTACTCCTGTCTTCCCCACTCCCACTTGGGTCATGTAATTATTTGCACATGCTGTGTAATTTTTTCATGTCACAAAGGACATGTAAAGATCAAGATCCTAACTACCTTGATTTCTCCTACTGCAGCAGCCAAGAGGCACTAAAAAAGATGAATGCATACTCCCTAAACATAGCCTAAATAGCTGTTTGTCCAGAGTTAGATGACACTGCATACCCAGTTGCTATAAGGTCTTTTATAAGAGGAAACCACCTTTGATGCCACTGATTTGTTTTGGTTAAAAAAACACTGACAGGGAGGACAACACTGAAAAACTGGTGCAGATAAACTAGCGCAGAAGAATGCAGCTTTATTGCTCTGTTGTTTCCACCCCCACACACATACTTTTCAGCTCAAAGTACATGGTTGTTTGGATGGAATTTTTATTCAGTAGATGCACAAATGCTTGTATAAGCTTACTTTAAGTTATTTGCACCCATTTTTGTAGTCAGTCTGATAGAAATGGAGACCTTGAAACTACTCAGAGTTCCTCACTGATAACTTGGATAATGGAGTATAGCCTAGGTGGCATTAGTCTGGGAGGAATGCCTTCTGTAACAATTCAGCAGGACTTTTTTAAAAAAAGGCAAATTGGTTTACCAGAGTGCGATAAAGTGGCAACATCTCTCATAAGGAACAGAGGACTCTACAGAGAGGATGTCTCAGACAAGCAAAAGGCAAGTGTAGACGTGCCTGTGTTGATGGAGGAAAAGAACTATTCTGCACACCTAGAAAACTGAACAATCAGCACAGTAACAAATGAGTTAAGAAAAAGGCCACTGAAGTCATCGAGTAATGAGAACTCAAATCACATTAAGTACTCTAAGTGTGCTGGTAGCATAAAAAGCCTAGTACATGCACACATCATCAGCAGCATAGCAGAACGAAAGCAAGAACAAGCACTTATACTTTTTATTCTCTTATGAAGTTCTACATTGAATGATGGCTGGCCAAGATGACCACTGCCTTCCAGGTAGACACGATCAGGAATATTGTAATAAAGTAATTGAGTTAACCGATGCCAAGTTGTGAGAGAAACTTTTTTGGGCTGATTCCAGTTAGAATGAATGTCAGCACTGCAATTCCAATCCTATTCCATCATCAATACTTGTTGGAACAACTCAATGGCAGTTAAAAAGTACTGTTCACATGTAAGGAAGTGAATGAGATGATCCAGGAAAAAAAAAGGTCTTAATTCTTAGACTAGATCCCCATCATGAGACATCCCCATCGTAAACAATTACTAAGTTTTGGAAAGCAAGTAATCCATCAGAAATACAGTAAAGCAAAGTGGTGTACGTCTTAGGAGAAAAGGATAAAAGAAGGGAAAGAAACAGAACTTACTAAGACTAGTAATCAATAATTACCTGTAAAAATGAGGTTAGGTTGTGAAAACAATGCAAAACAAATAACTGTGTAAGGTAAATGCTGCTGCATATATGCACAAAGTTTTGTATTTATATCATAAAAAAGGAACTCCAAAGCCAACACCCTGCAGCATAATATTGCCCTTACAAATTTACCATAAATCTAGAAAGAACAAAGTTCTTCATTGACTCCAAACAACACTAAGGCAGTAATAACAGTTCTGCTTTGTGATGGCTGTGGATTTTGTATTTTCGTTTGAGGCATTAGATTTCTCTAAGTAGATGCCTTGCTGAGAGTCTTATGAGGTCAGACATTGACTTAACTTTTTGATCCCATCCTAAATAAGCTTTTAATTTCATTACATTGTAGTAAAAATGTTAATGGTGATTGCTTGAACATCTAGTTCCGCAGATAAGAATGATTCTATTGGAATAGCTTTTACAGTAAGCTGTTCACTTCAAAAATACAACAGTATCTTGAAACTTTTGATATTTTGTTGGGACTTCTAAGTAACATTTTGTTCTTCTGTGGTTTGAAGATGCTCTCCAAAGAGAAGTATGCCAGAAGTTATGAAAGACTTTACTTTCATATTCATAATGGATTGCTCTTACCTGGAAAATATTCTTACAGTATAATTTTACCTCATTATTTCAGAGTAATGAAAGCTCACACTCCTTTCAATTATTAATATTTATAGGTGAAAACCTGGAGAACTAGAAATACATTTTATACAGATTTAAAGATGTGCATTTTTTTTTGCAAAATATTTGACGCAAGCTGTATGCTCATAGGAGTTTAAGTCTGAAATATTCCAGAACAGATAAAGTTCTAGCTATCCTCAAGCCACATTCTGCTGAAACCTACATCCCAGCTTGCCAAGGAACGCTTAGCTCAGTTCTATTTCTCCTAGTATTCTAGGGAGCGCTTAGTATTTATTCTTTAAGAATAAAGCTTAGATTTCAATTATGAAAGATGACCTGACCTGAAAAACCTTTCAGACAATCCTCATAAGCACGTGCACAATATCTCTCATACTGTGAGGGAACCCAGCTATACGTCTAACACCTGCAGCTAATCACCCTTACTCTGTCTGTGAAGCATCAAAACCTTGCCACAGCCCCAGCACATCCACAGAACAGTACTTGCATATCCACCCTATTCCCACCAAACTGCTCAGTTATTCTCTGCTGTGTAAAACAAAAGCAACCTCTGACTATAAAATTGTGTTTACATGCACAACCGTTGCACAAAACAATCAGTTGAATGTGATCAAATCCTAGTAAAGGCTGTAAGCATGCCTATACATAATCGCTTCATTATCACAAATGAAAGCTAAATATGGGTTAGATAACTCCTAAAGGAGTAGAAAATAAATCTAGGATTATTTAAATATCTTTCAATTTCTAAATATCTAAGAAGTATTTCCTCATTTCCTCCAACTCAGACTATTCATTACATTATTAATGCTCTAGAATTTATGAATGGGAAGATTCATGATCAGGTATATTCAAGTATATTGCCTTAGGGTCAGTCATGAGCCCAGACATCAATTAAAATGCAGAGAAAGAAGGGGAAAGAAAAAAAATCAGGCTGTGAGTTTTGCCTAACCATTAATGCACACTTCTTATTGCAATTGTAGGTTATCTGAGTACATGATAAATGCAGTAGACTTACTTGAAAAACAACTTGAGATTATAGATACTTCAGTTTCTATTAAAAAAGGGGAAAACAAATTTTAAAACAAACTATTTTTCAACAGTTGGTGAGCAAGTGTGTATTAATTTCCATGACCTATTATCTACAGCATCTATTTGTTTGTGGTCTTTGCTTTTAGAAGAATTGGCATTAATTATAAGTATGGAAGTAATTTGAAATGTCAGTTCAGAATTTTACAGCTTGGAACAGCTCATCCTTCAATAATTAAGTCAATAAAATTAACTTAATTTAATTTAAACAGTGATGCTTCTTTTTAGACCTTATGGAGTGATTACAATTAGTATTTCATAATTAGTATTTTATTGATGTCCATACACCGGATTGCCAGGCATCATCAAGATACACCGATGATTGGAAGTAATTTGATAAACATTCAGAACTGTTGCATTAATGGCATGCCTTCCAATTATGTATTGAGTTAATGAATGCATTTAAATGTTATGGAGATGAATTTAAAGGACAGCTCAACCTTAATTACTATACCATTTCCCCCCTCTTTCCAAACATTCTAATTATAACTTCAGTAGTTATCACCTTTTAGTATATAAATATCAGGTTCTTATGTAAATGCAGAACTAGAACATTTATAATCAAACCTCACTATTTTTTTTTCCAGGCAAGTGCACTAACAATGCTAAAGTAACAAGAGGTCATTTTGCTGTAAAATAAAGCCTTGTAGAGATTAAGCAATGATTCTTTTTCCTGCCCTCCTTCATTCACATTTAGTTTTCTCAAAGACTAATAGGCAGGACAGCGCAGAGGATCCCACCAAGTCAACCTCATTTTCAACTTTCCCTCTAGCCTTTCAGCAGGATTGAAAAAGAGTGGAAGAATTAGCAACATTGTCTGCATGCAGGATGCTTAGAAGCGCATGCAGACAGGCAGGGGAACTTCTGGTCCACACCTCTAACAGCAAGGGGATCAGGATTGACTGCTCTGAAAACCATGGCCGCCTAAAATCACAATGTTTTCACTCACACATGGAAACAATTTTGCCCCAGAAATGCCTGTCTCTGTCAGTACTTCTTCAAAAGAGAGAGTATGTCAAGGAGGGTAGCAGTCCTGAACTCAATAAAACCCTGAATATTTATTCACATGTGATTAAATGCAAACCTAGATTCTAAGGAAAAGCAAAACAAATCACTAAGTGACAGAGATGAGTCATCAGCTACCAGATGGCTAATTAATGGCTGCAATTTCTTTACTTTGCCATATTTAAAGGGACAGCTGATGGAAGGAAACATTGCAGTACGCAAGGAAACATTCCTACCCTAAACCGTTATAACGTCCTTTCCTTACCACAAAGCCTACCACAGAAAACAGACTTTGGAAGAAAATGGGCATTTTTGCTATCAGATCTGCTGTAGCTTTACAAAAATCCCTTAATGTGCTATAGACTTGGAAGGAACAGAAATGTGTGATGTCCAAGGACGTTATGACATTACAACCTGCCAAAAAATGTCTGTTGTGCTTCTTATTATCTCTCAACATTTCTTTTAGCCTTTAAAGGTCCTGATAGTACACAGCGAGCACAGCATGCATGGCAATAGAGATAATGAATATCAAATAACGATGCCTGAATGGAGCTTAGAATTTATGAATTGTAAGTCAAATTCCCTAATTCCTCTTTCTCCTTTCTCCTATTTTTTTTTTTTTTTGGCTATCTAGATCTTCTCACAAAACTCTCATATATTTTCAGAACGTACTTTTTATTTTTATATTTATTTATCTTTTGTTGTATATTATTTTGTATATTATTAATGATGGAGGACAAAGCCCATTTTGAGAAGAGTAAGCTGTCCTATTGCAGGCAGGGGTAGATGTATGCCTTATGGCTAAAAGTAGTCAAGAAGAAAGATGCTCCTCCTAAATAAAGATCTCAAATCTTTCTATTCCCATCCCTGCACAGCCAAAGCAATGTTGTTTGTAATAAGAGCCTTTCCTCTGCTGGATAAGCAGCATCTGGAAGATGGATAGTTGCATGAGGGATACCAAGAACAGGCTGAGGCAAAGGTGTAGCATCCAACTTAATGTGTTTAGCCTAAATTATGTATGCATCTTCACTGATGAAGTAGCATATGTGTAAAGATGAAACTCTGATATGAACATGTATTTGTTAGACTATACAAGTTTCTCACCACACTTGTATAAATCCTTTAAGAGTTTTTTTGGTCATTGCAAATGTGACTTAAGTGCAGTGAGAAAAGAGCATGTAAATGTAACCTTTATGATTAACTATGACAAACATGATGGGTATTTCTTCTTGTCAGACACATCCGCATGTGAGAAGATCGTGTGTTCAGGTCCCTTCTTATCAGACAATTAGATTAAGTCTTGGATTGATTCTACTCGACAGAAATGCAGGAATACAGTGGAAAACAACAGATGCACTATTATAACTTGCCTAAATTTATTCAAAAATATATGGCTTAAATGTAGATTTTTCTAAACTTAAATGGAGAATTACCATTGTGTTCAGCTTCACTTCACGCACTAGGTCACAAGCCCCAGTAAAGCAACAAGAAACTCAAAGGGAATCTCCTGTAGTACTTAGAAGCATCTGCGCTTTAACTTCTTACATGAAAGCTCAATTCATCTTTCAGCATTTTGTGTTTCCCTTAAAGGCTTGCACTGCAGATCAAAAAAGAACATTGCACTTCGCTTACGAGGGGTCTGATAGTTATAGCAAAACTCATGAACCAAGTATATCCTAAAGTCTCTGAAACGAGACAATTATCAAAGTTAACCCTGCTTTTAGGAACGGAATGGACCTTTAGAGACTAGCCTAGTTTTTTTATTTTTTTATTTTTTTTAACATTTAAGGAAGGAAATAAAAATTTTTTTACAGGTACTGTACAGTCCAGTGTCACAAATATTTAGTATAAAAACCAGATTGCCTAGATTCAACAGAATTCGAATGAATGCAGGGTATTGATATTGTTTTTTTAGCTCAGGATTAATTTTAAAAGGCACTCCTCCTGTGATTCATGAAATGCACATTCAGAACTCTGCGTTGGTAAATTACAGTAGGGCTAGAGTTCTACAGGCTGAAAATACTTGCTTGTTGCTGTGGCCTAACAATAGCAGGGCCAAACACTTCAAGTACATAAAAGAAAAATATATTTTGTCTTAGAATTTCAGAAGTCTAGGAATTATATTAAAGTCATTCAATAAGTATGCCTTTATGGACTATCAAGGTTCCTAAGGTTTGCATCCCCCCCCCCCTTTTTTTTAAAATATATTTCAAATCTTTTAGTCAAGATGCTTCTGAGCAGAGAAAGTCACCAGGAAATGTGTCTGCATGGTTTTGACAGGTTCACACATACAAGGAAATGAAGATGACATCTGACAGGTCCTCACAGAGAAGTGTTTGCTCCCTATGAGGAATTAGTGGTTGTTATAGACTGCTCTTTGCTTAAGATTCTTGATTATTTAAGACTCGTGAAACTTGAGGCAAAGTGCTGTTCACAGTCTTACCCTTGCTTGACTGGAGCATGTCTGTTTTCCCCATGAGTGAACAAAAAAAGAATGATTTATGTAATATGCTACAACATTGTTCAGTCATGTTGTTGCTTGGGTGCAAGTTCCTTTGCTGCTTTATAACTTGTAGAGAAAGCCTGCACTTAGTGAGCACCACACATCTTGATACAGGCAACATTCCTCCATTTTACCGCTAGGAACAGTATCCCATGAAGGAGCAGTGTCCTGGGAATTGTGTTCTCCATTATCAACAAAAGACTTTCTTAATCAATCTTAATCACATATTTGCACATCCCTATTCATATTGCATTCATACCAACTTCCAAATTTGTCACCAATTCTTGCAGAATTATCTTCTGAATTCAGAGCAAACTCCCTTCTAACACAGGGCCTTCAAATGACTGATTTGAAGCTATTATTACTCCTAGGTTGGAATTCCTTACATCAATAGATGCAAGCCTCATTAAAAGATGAAAAAGAAAATCACATTGACTAAATTCAGCTCCTCAGTTTGCTACAGGCAGAGGTCTATCCCTATATGCTATGTTGTGCAGTTAACTATTCCTGTTTCCTGCACCATCCCCCTCCATAAGCCAGACAGTGTTTTGGCTCCCACCCAGTGTATAAAATCAAAAAGTAATAACAAGCTCCATGAACAAAATGTCATTCTGTCTAGCAAGTGAAGCTACAGTACCTAACTGTGTTAACTAGATCACTCACAGTTCAACACTGTCAATAAATGACAGTATTGGTATGAGTAATGTGTATACTTAAGGCCACATGTAATGGGAATGAAGTGTTCTTCTATTGTCAGAAGTGTATAATTTCCGGATCTCCATGGTAGAATTTTGCTTGATAGCTCAGCAGGCTAGCAGACAAGGAAGCTAACAGAGACCAGTGCAACGACAGGTATAGGTACTACATATTTCTGGAACACCATGGTATAAAATGCAACCTTATTAAAGAAGCAGAAGGAAAAAATAAGCAAAGAGAAAGGATGTTAAAAGGAATGGCCTCAAGCTCAAGTATGGCTGTACATGTACAGGTGGCATTACAATGCTTGGCCCAAATAAACAAGATGACAGAGTAAGACCTGCAGATGCCAGTGAGCTGATGAACTGTCGTAACTAGGAAAGTCTGGTTTTCCTATCACATCCTCAGCTATACATCCAAATAAAATAAGCTTTCCTAAAGCTATAAGAAAAGCATATAGAGCATAGCCATGTATTCTAGCAGTTTATTCTTATTTTCAAATATCTATTAATGTTAATTAAAGCTCTGGAAGACACTTTTATTATGTAAGCCTGCCTTCTGCCCCCCTCCCCTCGGCTGCAGAGGACATTTGCAGCTAGATGGGGAACAACATAATACTGGCACAGTATTATTTGTCCTTTATCCCAAGGGGAAGAGAGCTGGAAGAGATGCATCTGGAAGGTGTGAGTGACATCTTAAGAAAAAGTGTGTGAAAGCGCCTAGGAAAAGGTAATTTATTGGAACAGCTGTCCTTGTTACGCCTCTTTCACAGACACTGACCTCCCTCAACTTCACTGTGCAGAGCTTCATGGCACTGCCATGGGCTGATCATACGCTTCCAGGCCCCACCCAGGACACCCACTCTTGTCCTGGACAGGATGGGGGACGAAGTTAAATAGGAAAGCTCCTGGGGCTAGATAAAGGCAGGCAGATCACATACCAGTTACTGTTAAGAGCAAAACAGACTTTACCAGGGAAAACTAATTTATTGCCGATTAAAAACAGAGCAGGATGGTAAGAAACAAAGACAAAAGCTTGACACCTTCCTCTGCACCCTTCCCAGGCTCAGCTTCACTCCTGACCCTGCTTCTTCCCCACTTCCTGCAGGCAGGGCAGGAGGACAGGGAATGGGGGTGGTGGTCAGTCCTCACAGCTCCTCTCTGCCACTCCTTCCTCCTCACATTTTTCCTCTGCTCCACCATAGGTCCTTCTCACAGGTTGCAGGGACATCTCTGTTCAGTGCCTGCAGCCCCTCCTGCCCCCTCCTGCTCTTCCCTGGGTGCCTGCAGGGCTGTTCCTCACCCCGCTCCCCTCACCCCTCCCTGCTGTGTGCTGTTTGCCCTCCCTCCCCCAAGCTGTCCCCGAGGTGCCTCAGGGTGGCTGCTGGGCCCGGCCCTGCCCTGCACTGGAGCCGCTGGAGCCGGCTGTGTCCAGCACAAAGCAGCCCCATAGGCCCCTGGCAGAGTCTGGTGCAGAGACCAAATGCAGTCTGTGCTCCAAAAGAATACGTCTCCCTTGGTTCTTGTGTCAGTTTTGGCAAGAAGATTCTGGATGGATACAGCAATAGCTTCAAATTTGATTCAAATGAACATGATTGCCTGTCAGGAGGTCTTGAATAAATACATCTGGTAGTAAACCAGGGACCCTTAATATTTTCACCAATAAGTTCTGAAGAGATAAAGATTAAGTTATTGTTACTCAATGGGAAAAATGCTTCTCCCTCTGATCAACAAAGTCACTGAGGAAAAATCCAGGCTTGGGAGGTGAGCATGACAGATTTCCCCTCCTTTCCTTTTTGCAATGCATTTGATTAGCCACAACGGGCAGTGCCATGAGGATTTTTCTTCCAGATGGATCTTTGCTTATTCTAGGGAAGTTAAGCTGAGAGACTTAATGTGATTGTGCTGGTAACACAAAACAGATCAAAACAAAGAAAAGTAAAGTAAATCCGCCATGGAACAACTCACTGAAGTTGAGGGAAATTACGTATCAGGTACTGCTTTGCGCTCCTTGAGCAAGCATTACATTCCACTCTCTACCTAGCATCTGCTTCATCTCCCACCAAAACAAAGAGGTCAAAAAAAGGCCTTTTCAACCCTACTTTAGTCATTCCCTGCTTATTCTTTACCATCCTTAGTTAAGCTGGAAAGCATCTTTCAATAAACCACATTAAAACAGCTGTCCTGTAGTGAGTTAATGTCTTTTAGAGATACAAGAACAGTTCTGCAGATGCAGTGCATGCTAAGGAAATGTCAAATTTACTGCTACACACTTGGTTTTCAGGAAATAGTTTGATGGGAACAGCATTGAGATTTAAGATGTCCACAACTCTCTTATCTTAGTGGACTTGTTTAATGAATCTTACTGAGCAATGCCTAAGTACAAACCTTTGTAGGGTTGAAGTTCCTGTTCCTGGGACAGAAGGAGAAAAACATATTCACTTTGCAGAAGCATGTGTGTTGAAAGGAGGAGGTTCATTTGCATAACAAGGTTTTAGTTAAACAAGCACACAGCTAGATTTTGCCCTTTACTTTAAAGAGTATTTATTTCAAATAATCCATTTATCTGTTGCTTTAGATGAGAGATGGGAAGTGTTTTTCACTGCAGTTGAACAGTCCATAACAGTGCTTGAAAATAAATAGAATCTCTACCCATGAAACATCCCTTTTTCACCACCTCAGTGTGTGAGGAAATTAGAGCAAGTAAAAAATAAAAAAATAAAAAAATAAAAATCGAGCAACTCCAGAGAGATCTGTGAATGTGTTTTACCTTTGATGAGTTTAATCTGGCAGTCAGTTGTACAGGACTAACATCAGAGACAGGCTGAGATTCAGGACAGAAGAAATGAGACAGAGGGCAGATACAGAACACTGAGTTACTGACAAAGATTTACTAATACCACTTGTGGATGTGAGATTTCCCACTAATATTAAGGAAGAAGTCTGAACCCAAGACCTTGTGTCTTACAAAGTAAGAACAAGAAAAGGAACATACAAAGAAAAGAATGAGAAGTTGAAGGGGATGGAGAGTAGTCAGTTAAGAAAGAGTCAACAATGTAAATTTACAGAAACTGATTAAGAATCGTACAAGCAGAGAAGTTATAGATACAGTGGAGCACATTCTTTGGGAAAAGGCTGTTAGAAAGTGTTCTGCATTTGTTATAAAAATAGGTAAGCTGAATGAAGACAAAAAACTTCAAGCAAATGCTTTACACACAGATTTCAAAGAACATAAAAGTAAGGAGACGAGAAGAATTTTGCAGTGGCTGCCAGATGGTGTTTGAAGAAGTGAAACATACTATGCTTGTGAGGCAGTTTAAAGAAATAGTGAGAAATTAGTGAGTCAAAGAGGCAGCTGAACTTGGAGATGAGATTTCCAGCTACATTTCACTACTTCTAATAATTCAAACACACCTGTTGGATAAACCTCAACTGATATGGTGAGAATTGACCTTTCTAGGATGACCTTTCTGAGGAAAATTTATATACTGATATAATAGCATCTCATATAATGGTACAAATTAGTTCTACTATACTTGTCTTTAATATTCTTTCCAGAAACAACTTTATATTCTGAAATAAAAGTAAAAATCATGCTATTAAGTAGCTCCAAAGAAAGAACTTCACAATGTCATAATCAAGTGAGAGAATGTGTCTTTCTTAAGAAACCTAAAAGTAACCACAATCCCTATGTCTTATGAATCAAATAGAAGGAAAAAAAATGTAACTTGACACTTGTGTGGGATAGCTTTTTGCTACAAATGCACATGAACAATGAATTCAAAGAGCTTTTTATCTGGTTTCAATCAGAAACCTGTTGTAGACAAAAACCTGCATTTAAATCACACTGTGGCTCAGACATATGATGACAAAACCATGCAAATTCAAAAGCAAGAGCATCTTTTAAATTACATACCTAAATTTGAATACTCCGGCTTTTGCGGTTCGTCTTGGTTGTATGCTCCAAGCGTGGCTTTCCTCTTTTGTCCAATGTTAATACATAAAATGTACTTCATGCAATATCAAAAGGTTGTGAAACAAACATTTAGTGGCAGCCATTGTAGCCTCACTGGATGAGAGATAAATAATGCACAATAGTTGAATTAATGCTGAGGATTTTTAAAGGTCTATAACTGAAATGGGTATCATGAATTTTGCTACATATGATTTAACCAATCTCCAGGGCTATTGAATATGTCTATTTTGATAACAACACCAATTACATAAAAACATTTACTACTGCAGACAGTAGTAGCTCCTATCCATCGCCTAAACTCTTTCATTTTTTGGATTATAAATCCAGAAACCAGCATTTCTGAAGACAATATTAAAATCTGTAATTCTGATCCAGTTACTACGCACGTCCTAAACTGAAGTACCTAAATATCATTATGAAATTTTAATTGTGTAAAAAGAAGCATTTCTATAATGAAGCTTTCTTCATTTCTGCAATACTCAAGGGCAATAATTCACATATAGGCTAATGGTCTGTAAAGTTCTACTTAACTGTTAACTGCAAATTTCAAGCAGTTGTTAGGATATGAAATGCTTCCATTGTATCATTGGCTAAGTCCATTCCTTTAGTTCTTCACCTTCAATAGACCAATATACAATCCCAGACTTACTTCTTAGACCTACATTGACATTAAAAGTAGTAATAGATACTGCAGGTTGCATTAAGCACCTCACAGCAGCCTACCAATATCATCCTTGAGGCAAATTTTGCGTCTGCACGTCATTAGATTTAGTGTCTGACACTGTGAATGTGCATACTGCTTCTGAACTTGTGAAGAGCAAAACAGAAGAGCATTTTTCTATCTGTGCAAAATTCATGTTCTGGTTTGCAAATATGTAAGAATGCATGCGTGTTAGAAAATGGGTACTAGGCTGTGTTTCCTTCCCAGAACACATGTTGCTATGGGAAATGTCTAAATGCCCCATCACACTAGAGTGTATCCATATGCAGTATCAGTGTAACATCTGACTTTTAAATACATCACCTGATAGAGGGAGCATGAGAAAACAATTCATACAGCCTGGGAAGTTTCAGCATTCAGCAGAGCTCTGTGGAATATGGGGAGGAGGGGAAAGAAGTATAGGATATGTTATGGCAAAAATTTTCTTTAGTTATCTTTGTTAATGCACAGAATGTCACTTGCAGATGTGGGTAGTACTAAGTGGGCAGATTTAGAATAAAAGCATTAGAGAAATTATGGATTTTTTTCCCCCACTCTTATGGGAAGTAACACCTTAGGTCCAGGACTGGGGTCAGTCCGACTACGAATTGTGAGCTCTGAAAGCTCACAGAAGAGTCAGACTGGGAAATCACGGCTACTTTCCTTCATGTGACCAGGGAAACCTTACTCAAGGGATAGAGTGAATTAGACTGCATGCTAATGATTACCTTTCTTGCGTGTTTGCACAGATGCATCTTCACTACTAAATTCAGAAGTTACATAAGCACTTAAAAATTGTCTAAGGAAGGAGACCTCTAAAGACTTAAACTTGCATGCATACTTTCTGATTAAAACTGCCCTGAATATATAGCATAGCAATGCTTCTCAGTTTCGTTTTTTTCTTTTTAAATAACTATTCACACCGATCATTAGAAGACATTTCCCCTCCACCTCATTTAAAATTTCAAAGGCACACCTCTAAGCCATGGTTTTCTATTGGACAATTTGATTCAGTTAATCACTTTCAAAGAACATGCACTATGACTACAGAGTGCAACTAGAGAGAGAAAAAAGCAAGAAACTTATTTATTCCTGCAGCACAGAAAATAAACCAGGAAAGCATTCCCCATTTTGGAAGTGCAGGAAATTAAGTTCTACTAATTGTGCTGTCTTGCTATTGATTAAACCTGTAATCAGGATCTAACATGCTTGAATACATAACTAATAACATGGAACAGTATAATGGATTTGAGCTTTGAGGGTTTTGGTCTCACTTTTATTGGTCAAGTGTTTGTTTTTCTAAATTATGACTAACAAGCGAAATGAGAGTTCGAGCTTCAATTTCAAGTACTTTGTGATTATCTTTTCTTCCTCCTCTCCATATATATATATATATATTTTAAAAAAAGGAAGAATACTTAAAAGTTGTTCTTTCTTACCTTCACTACTTGTGCTTGTGTAATGCTTCTGATCCTTGACCTGTCTACATACCTACCAAACATCATAAGGCTTGTCTAAGTACATGGAAACAGCTGCATCATTTCTCAGTGAGCTTGCTGGGATCTACTGATCTAATGGACTTGGATTTAGGTCTTGACTCTGAATTCTGTCTGCAGAGTTCCCATTTTCATCACATATCCAAATTTCTTCCAATAATTGATAGTTATTGTGCTACCTACTACCTCAGAACTCTGGAATGAGAGACTGAAACTGTAATAAATATCTGCAGTCTCCTACTTAAAACTCAGTTCATTTTTGTGGCTACAACATGGAACAACTGCATTTCTAATTATTTAAGAAACAGTATTTTCAGTATTCAGCTGTCTATACTGTCCAATACCGGCTTGCATCTCTATTAAGGCACATTTTCATCTCCTGCCCCCTTCCCAGTGATTGTACATTTTAGTTTATATTTAAGTCACTTGGCTTACATTTGTCAGCTCTTATGTTATCTTCTCAGTCAGCATTACCAACACTTCTCAATTTATGACAAGCTGTGAATGTCGCTAACACTACATTCTCCCTCCCCACTCCAAACTAATAATGAAGATGCCATGCAAATGACAATTTCTATCTTACAGAAGTAAATAGAAGTCTTAACTCTGAATTACACAGCTGGAAAACACTTGACGAGTTTTTCCACTTTGGCACATGTACTTGAACCTACTATTTACTTTTTCAAACAATTCTAATACCAATCGCTATTGAGGAGAGCTCAAAAACAGGAGGGTGACCAACTCTTTATGTGGTCTGATAGTGATAGGACAAGGGGGAATGGCTTTAAACTAGAAGAGGGGAGATTTAGGTTGGATGTTCGGCAAAAATTCTTTACTCAGTGGGTGGTGAGGCACTGGAACAGGTTACTCAGAAGAGAAGCTGCGGATGCCCCATCCCTGGAGGTGTTCAAGGCCAGGTTGGATGGGCCCTGGGCAGCCTGATCTGGTGGGTGGCAGTCCTGCCCACGGCAGGGGTTGGGGCTGGGTGGACTTTAAGGTCCCTTCCAACCCAAACCATTCTATGATCCTATGATTACAGAATGACTTGAAGAGGGTATTTTTTTTTTCCCTACCCTCCCAAATAAACTGATTCATTAGAAAATTCAAACAAATCAGAAACATTTCATCTAGATATTCAAACACTGCATATGGAAGTTCAGTTTACAAATGCAAGTGTCTACTGTACATGCATGAATCAACTTTTATGTGTTAAGGCCACTTACACTTATCTAGATTTTCAGTTATGCTGACAGAGTTGCATCTGCTGTGACAGTTCTTGTACTTTGTTGTTCCTTCAGAAAGAGCTATAAAGACTTTTTTTTTAGAAAAATTCCTTATAAGCCTATACTTCATGCAAAATATATATGTATATATAAATATTGTTTTCCTATATTGTTTAACATAAACTGTTACATATCAGGAAAGACAGCATACAAGAAGATTTCATCCAAGCTCACTTCAGCATGGAAGATTCCCACGGTAGCTTGCAGACAAGAAACATTCTAACCTAAGCCTAGAAGTGCCATGCATTATACCATCTTTGATGTGATGCCAAATCTCAGGGAAGTCATCATTTCTGCTACACCATTTGAACATGGTAAGTTAGGAGCGTGTTAACTCAGCTGTAGACATCTATAATGTAATTATACAAGTCTATGTAGCTAGGGAAGAGAATCAGGAGTGTCATGGGCATGATTCACATTATTTCAGATGAATACTGAAACAGGTCAAGGTAAGCCTCATCTGCAGCATGACTTACTGAGACTTAGACATGTTTAGTATAATGCTACAGCCAGGTAGGGCAGAAATAAATATCCTATCATCCTTTCTCCCCCCACCTCCCCAGCAGTTAAACTGCTAAGAGAATCGATGTAGTCAAGATTTGGTACCATACCATAGGAGTTTCACACTCACTTTCTGACTCTAAGTCATCTGCCTATCTCTAGACTTCACTTATGATGCAGGTATAATTTCTTCAACCAGCTTACTTGATCTGAAGCATCATTTTGCATGTTCCCCCTTTTCTCTTAATCTAGGTAGGAAATATCAAGCTGTAGCTCAATATGTAATACTGAATTACTGTACAGATAATCTTTGCATTGTGGTATCAATAACTTTCCCCTCTGCAAATGAGGGCTTTGTGGAAAATGCAAGACAATAGAAGACAGTAAGCATAAAATACTTGGTTTATGCAAAACAGACAATTATCTTAGTAGATGAAATTTAGCATTTGATGATCTCACATATTACTCGAGAATTTAAATAATTGTTTGCCACCATTGGATCTTCATCTGAACATTCGATTTTTTTGAAACATTTTATTGATTTTCATTTGTGTTGCTGAAGCAAGCCATTCCTACTAATACCTTGCACATTATTTTCTTCAGCTGTTTTGTTTATACCTCATCTTCTCTACAAGAAAAGCTAAGTTTCTGGATGTTAGAGAGTTAAGGAAAACTCAAGTTTTATCTTTATTCCTGTCACAGCCCATTAAGCTGACTTTAACTTGGTGCTACCATCTCCAGAGCTTGATAAATGTAATATTAACACACACAAGTTTAGTATATTACCTACTCTGTGTTACGGGGAACTTGATGATCCTTGGGGTCCCTTCCAACCCAAGTCATTCTATGATTTATTAGTGACTTCTCTTAGAGTTGGGTTTTTATTTTCCAGGCTTCATTCAACTTAGGTTGAGCATTTAAGATAGGCTCAAAGCTCTTTGTATTATTTCCAAGACATCTGCTGCTCAACCTGATTGTTTGTCCAGATCTAGTACCAGAAATTTAGTTCAGTGTCTGTACTGTCATGCAATGAGACTCAGGATGAGTGAGCAGTTGACAAGAATGAAGAAGGAAGAACAAATCTTCCTCTCTAAAAGCTGTGCAGCCAGAACTACTCACTTCTTCTCTTCCCTGAAGTCCCTTTCTCTCATTTCTAGCTTCACTCATCTCTCTTCATCCCCTTTTCCATCTATGGGCTGGTAACTTCACTGACTTGTTCTCTGCTTTATTCTGAACCTAAAGCCTCCATAACACCAGCTGTTCATGTCCCACAGTTTCTCCTAGCCCTCTACATTTTCTTGCCCATGGACCCCTTCTCACTCTTCTCCTTGTTCCCAGAGCTTTTCTTGTTCTTGTGAAATTGAATGTTGTCCTATCCTTGAGACAAAACATCAGCACAATCTGTGCTGACAAGATGCCTTTAGCCAGCAGCATCACGAAGACCAAGATAAAGATATTGCCATCCAATTTTAAAAAGAAAACACAGCATGAGAGAGAGCATGAATAAGGTCAGACAGGCTGTTTTTCAGGCAGTACCTCCCTCTTGTACCTGTTGCAAGAACCTTGCTCCTTCCTGCTGTAGATCTTCAGTTAATTCTCTGACTAGGTGTTTAGGTCAAGAGGAAAGGGAATAGGGACACCCTTCAAATCAAACCAACCCAAACCAAGCCAACAACAACGCAAAAAACCCCAACCCCATATGCTACAAAAAACAAGCCCTCACTCCTCCAAATCTATACCTCAAACATTCTGAAATCAACCGTGTTTTACCATTGCGGGTACAGCGCTTGAAGGACTAGTGCAGCCAGCGCTGGATTTCTAAGGCAAATATATCAGAGTTAATGTTTCATTCTTTGTGTCCACTTACCCCTAAAAAATCCAGACTGGATATAATCAGTAGAAAGCCCAACACTCAGACAACAGCCTTGAAGGAAAAAAGGAAAAAAAAAAAAGCAAGAAGCGGTGCTTTTGCAGCAACTGCAGTTGACATAGTAGTGTTGAAATATTCTATGCATGTACCTCTATGCAATAATCACTAGATAATCCTTGTTGCCATCCACAGGAGTCATGCTTCTGCAGAGCTGAAATCACAGCAAAGAGAAGATGAAAATGGTTCATTCAGACAAAAAAGGAGTTTATTCTACCCAGAAGAAAAACAAACCTCTTATTTTAGTACATTTAGAAGGTGATTTTCTGAAAGAAAAAGTAGTTTTCTCTGCCTTGGGTATATTATTCCATCTCAGGTGATAAACATAATCTACGCAACAGAGGTAAGTGGATAACATATTCAGAATGTTACATACTGTATGATCACTTTATTGAATATATATTCCCAATAGTAACTCTTTGAAATGCTGTTTTTTTGGCTGTGAAAAGTCTACAAGGACAAGTTTACTGCTGTCAGGAGTGGGTGTTCAGCTCCACAGACTCCAGGCAAGCTGTACCTGCTGAAGCCAGCAATGACTATAACTACAGTGGTTCTCATCTCTCAGAAGAGTAAAGGTGTAGGATGCAGCATAAATTGCATGCTGCTATTTCTGTAAGAGCTTTAGCAAAATCTGCACGCAGTGTGTGAAGTGTGCAGAAAAACTGTAGCATTCTGAAAGGTTCAAAATGTCCTTTTGCTAGCCTACTTCTTCAAAGCAATATTCCCTCATCAGCTTATCCTTCTTCCAGCCCTCTGCTTGAGGTTTTTGTCCTCTTCCCCTCCTCTCTACTGTGCACTAAAATTGAGCTCTGTAGCTAAGCAGTCTTCTCTAGAAGCCAACTCTACAGGCTAATTTTATATTCTTCTGAAAATCCACACCCCAGCAAAGTACGCTTTGAGGTAAATTAGAGGTCCTTTTATGTAGACTACATGTCTTTTGCCATTTTCACCACTTCCTTTCATAGGGAATTATTTATTAGGTTGAAGGTAAATGCGCAGTCTATAGTTATTGATTTCCAGAATAAGGGGTAAAAGGAAAAGTTCTGTTTGGATTGTGACAAAGTAGAAAGAGGCAGTGACATACAGATGTTGAGGTGGGCAACAAAGAGAATTGTTGCTATAAAAACCAAAAGAATTAAAGCAAAAAAGACAGACGCAAATGTTGCTGTCACTTCTAGTCCAATACAGCTGCAAATGATCTACTTCTCTCCAAATTTAGATACTTCTGTTCAAGGCTATATTCCAGAACCCTTACTGGATTCATGCAAATGACCATGGACAACAGACTACTGGCTATATATCCTTATTACAAATCTTAACGTTGTAGTTCATTTTTATTCTTTTTAGCAAGAATTGTTCTTCACTTTCGCTCTTTTCAATTAATACATTTTCCCTCCTCTCGTTGTCTTTAATGAGTTCTGTTTCTCCACAGATTTAGTCACTGTCAGCTATCAGTTTCTCTACCCAGCAAAAAGCTGCATGATAGTGGAAAGCATCTGCTGATGATGATCTGAGTGTTGCCAAATGTAGAACTTCGGATGAAGCACTGTGTGTTGCTATGTTATATTACACAGAGTTATACTTGTTAACTACTGCTTTTTTTTTTTTTCTCCACTACATAAGAGGCCACAGCAGCAGCATGGCAGAGAGATGTTTCTTTCAAGGGGTCACCTGATGTTTCACCTACAGATACAACAGCAGGTTTTCAACATGCGTGAAGGTTCTGTAGCTTTCTTCATCTATGTTCTTTTGCTTCTGTGAAAGTACAACAAAGTTTTAAGCTTGTGTTGTCAAATAAAATTAGTTTAGAAAGAAACAGAGTATAAGGGCTTATGTCTCAAAGAATTGCAACTCAGATATTTCTCCAGACATTTACCGGTTCAAATGTGCATTACAAAAGCTTACTATTGATATCTCAGTACTGGAAGACCAAGCACTTTTCCCTCCAATGTAACAATAGACAGTGCAAATGAACTCTTTGCATTTGTTCTAACCTTTCAAAGAGGTTGGCGACTGATAACAAACAGTAGCAGAGCAGTAGGGAAACAGAACTAAAAGCTAATTTCTCACCTAATCTCCTTTCAGAATACCACCACAGCCACGCAGCTTAAATGTGATCCCAGGTGGCATTACAAGTATGACCACACAACTCTGAGAATTAAGCCAGAACCCCCATACATTTCAGATATATCCCACTATCAGTGCCCTGTACAGACTATTTGAAACCAGATGTATTGAGATTTGTAAGATACCTGCTAACCTGTCAGTATAATTGTCAGACAAGTAGGAAGAGACTTGCATCACCTGAAATAAGCTGTCAAAGTTAATTGGATAGTTCGAGCATATGATTTATTTGAAGTAGGTTATCTAGATTCCTCTGTCTTGAGTTGATTGTCTTCTATCATTGACCATAGGGGAAGTCTAGAGGGAAGCTCAAATAACCTGGGGCAGACATACTTTTCAGAAACAATATTTATTATTTGCCTCAAAAAGCAATTTCTGATTTCACATAATTATCAATATTGCAGGCACATTTTCATCCTGCCTGCATTACAAGACATGTAAACAGGTTTGGTTTGGAAGAGCTCGCAAGGGTACATCTTTCGCAATATAATTTGCTTTCCTTGGAAGGAAACTGAAGCTGCATGCAACAGTCCCCTGAGATGTGACAACTGGAAGAGCATGATGGCTTAAAACACTGTCTCACACCAGCCACACAGTGTGAAATTCTAGATCTCGTTTTTCCACAGCTTACCAGATGAAAGCATAGTGTGGAAAACAAAAAGCAAACAAACAAACAAACCCCCAAAACAAAAACATAAGTTCTATGTACCACTTCTCTAGAGTTTGTGAAGTGTATTGCTTTGCAGAAGATGTAGCCAGGTTCTCATCATATATAGCATCTGGCAATGATAATTTTGAAGTGCTTCTGTTAAAAACAAAACAAAACAAAAAAAAAAAAACAACAAAAAACACTCTAGAGTTTTGGAAGTGAAGTTCTGGAAGAAATGAAACTAAGAAAAAAATCACAGTGCTTTCAGTTGGTATTCCATAGTATTTAGTTAAGCATATACTTCAAACCATAGATTTCTAGTTTCTGCTTGTCATACAACTAACCCAGAAACTCAATTTAAGAAAGAACATTTCAAACATTTCATGTGTGTAAACAAGGTTAAATTTGTGAAGGTGAAATGGTCAGAAGGTAAACCTGAACTCCCACTAATTGCTATTTTAAATTTCCCCCAGATTTTGTGTATGATGTTGAGCTCACAATATAAAGATACTTCGACCTAATACTCTATTCTCTAATGCATGTATTTCTTTACATGGGACTTTAGCACCGGATCTGTATATAAAAATGCCACCTTCTATGTTTGTCAAGTAAACCTACTGATTATTCTAGGACTTGGGTTTGTCCCTGTTTAGAAATACACAAAACTCTGAATTGCTAGCAGGTATTGTGATTTTGGTTGCCTGTGAATACTTGAGTTTTTAATTAAGGCCCATACTCCCAAGGACAAGAATTTTAATTTTCTTTTAAAAGAAAATTTATCTTATCTTGTTTAAGACAGCAGTAATGACGATGTACATTACACACATGCATTACATTACTATAGTTACAAGCTATGTTCAGTAGCAAATAAAGAAAAGTTTGGTAACATTTAGCCTCATGCACTACACTGGACTTCTTAAATAGGCAGATAATCCAGATTAAACTGCAAAGAAGTAGAATTTCAAGATCTGTTGCAAACGGTTGAGAGTGCATTTTCTTTGGTTACAATAGAACAAAGGACAGTTTGCATTTCCTTATGAAAGTATTTTGTATATTGTCAGAGACACAGCCAGGAAAAAAAAGATTGTGAAATCTTTCCTATTTAAAGCAGGTTTCAGCTGTATGCTAGCTGCTATTTTACTAGTATTTTAACCTGCATTTTGTGGTCACAATTACAAAATCTTTGCAGGAATTCCTTGCAAGAGCAAAGTTTAATGGGTAAAATAGAGGAACAGCAGAAGAGGTGTTATGTGGCTGGAGTTTAAAAAAAAAAAAAGACAGTACAAATGGAGGCAGAATGGAACAGCAGTGAATGCTGCTCTGGCAACTCTACCATTAGAGAACATTAGTTTTGTCTAAACAAACAAAACAAAACAAAACTCTCCTTCCTTGCCCTACCCCCAGCACGTTTGGCAGACCTGGTTACAGTTTCCTCTTTTTCAGCATATAAGCTGCCTGAAGCAAGCAAGTTATTGCAGCTCATATATAAAAAGGAGGAAAGCAGAATATTTTTGGACTAGCCTGGTTTTCATTTCAAAGATTTTTCACCGTAAGCAATTTTCAAAAATCTCCTTAGCATTCTGAACCCTTCCATGGTATCATTTACCTCAAGCACACCATTCAATTGTTTAGACTGTTCTGAAGAATGCTTTTGTTGCATTTTTTGTTTGCTCCCTTTTTTCTTAAAAGAGAAAATAAAAATAAAAAAATCTTTTTTTTTTTTTTTTTTAGAAACTACTTCCAAAAGCAGTGTTCTGCAACAAATTCTGGACAACGCTGAACTCCACAAGATACTTATCAAAGAACCCCAAGACCTGTGTTGTCAGCAAGAGGGAAGGGCCAAAAAAAAGAAGAAAAGGAACAAAACTAAGAACACACCACCTTTAAATTTATGCATGACTACAAGATATTTAAGCAGATCATAAATACAATATTCTACTGGACCAGCATCCAGGCGTATGACGTTTTAAGCAAAGCCACTTTACACCATGTTTTCTGATACACTCTATGCCACAAACTTCTTACTTTCTAAATGAAAAGTTCACTATGATTCTAGATAGGTGGGATGAAGAAACAAGTGGAGAGGAAAGGAAAAAAAAAAAAGGAAGAAGTTGGACAGTGCGCTGTCGAAACACTCCTTTTGTCAAAGTACTTGATATCATACTCCATAATGTTTATAATAATGTAATAGTTCAATGGATAAGTATACCAGCCAATAAGAAACAAGCTTTTATATAGTTGGTGTCTTAGCTTTAGCTGGGGCAGAAGTTGGTTTTTCTTATACTGCCTGGTATGATGCTGTGTTTTGGTTTTAGGAGAAAAATGATACTGACACTACACTGATGATGTTTTTACTTGTTGTTATGAAGCACTGTACAGAGCCAAAGACATTTCAATTTCTCAGCTTCTGGTACTGCCCTGCCAGAACCAGGACAGCTGACCTAAACTGGCCGTATTTCACGCCATATGACATCATGTGATCTATAAAATCAAGGGGAGTTAGATGGAGAGGGGCTGTTGCTTGGGAACTGGCTGGGCATCAGTCAATGAGGTGTTGAGCAATTGCTTTGTTTATCACTTACTTTTGTGTGCATATATATATATTTATCATTACTGGTATTTCTTTTTCTTCTTTTTTCTCTTAGTAAATAATTTTTATCTCACCCCATGAGTTCTACTTCATTTTCTCCTATTTCTGTCCTCCATCCCTCTGGGGGAAGAGGGGTGTGAGTGAAAGACTGCATGGTACTTTGCTGCCTGTCAGGTCAAAACCACAACAGCTGGTGAACAAGGCTTTCCCTGATGCCTTACTCACAGATAGGAGCTTGCCTTACAAGTATGTGCCTTGAACTTGTCCTAAAAAGCCTGAGGCATTTTGTTTCTCACTACAGTAGGAGACTATTATACTGATAAAGCATCCACAAAATTCTCTAGACCACCAGTGGTCCTCTCCAGACTACTACCTATGCAAACACCCCAGGCTACTAAAGATGATAAGGTAGTTATCTCACATCATATGTCTTAAACTAAAACATATAGAGTGTTTAAAAACTTCCCTAACACTTTAAGTCCTTGCCTATTTCATCTGTCCCTGATAATTCTGGAGATCATATCACTTTATCCTCTTTTAAATCCTTCTTTAAAACCTGCCTTCCCCTTGATGCCTACAAATCTCTGCCAGATGGGACTGTTTAGACTAATGGCAATTTGTGACTAGCTGTGGTAAATGCATCCATCTAAATGCTCTCCCACTGCCTTCTTTTCACCTCTTAATCTGCTTCTCTCTTTATTGGCTATTATTTTAAATTTAATGTTACAGATTTTTAAAGAAATTTTATTTGTTTTTTATTTATTTTTTACAAATAGGGCTACCCTAATGATTTACTGTCTTACGATAGCTAGCATCTAAAGGCCTGAAATGGTGCTTTGGTGGGGGGAAAAAAAGAAAAAAAAAGCAACCAGGCAGAATTACTGTTTCAAGCATTGCATAAGAAAAAAAATAGTTTTAATTTCACACTTTTAATAGGATTTACACTTGGAGATAATCAAGAACTCAAAAATAAATGAACGGAGAAAAACATTATTGCTTTGGAAATTTTGGGTAAAAGTTTTTCATTTTTACGTCCTCTTGCCTTTTCCTAAAGAACAGGCAGATAAAATAACACAAGAGGAGCAGTACTTAATATGAAAAACTAAAACTGACAAGGACTTCTCTCATAACTTTAAATAAGTCATGCAGTGTAGCTTCTACAGCATAAAATATTGACAAAATTCTAAAAACAAAGTCTATTGCTAATCTAAAAAAAACCCAAAACACAAAACCCACGAGTTTTTCCTACCTTATACAGAGTTCAGAAGGAAGCATCAGATGTTACTCATGGCAACTACTTTACTACTAATTGTATTTTTCGTCAAGAAAAAAATAATTATTTAAGACTTTAGGCTTAACAAAAAGATAATTATACTTAGATATGCTAATCCAAGAAGCTAGCAGTTCTTATTTATATAAGAGCTCATCAAGAAGAAGTTTTCCCCCTCCCCAACATAATAAAGACATATAAAGACCTTACCTTTGTAAGTGCTGCTCCCTTACAGTGGCTAGTCAAACTTCTCCGGGAAAGCAAGATGCTGGGTCTGAACTTTCAGATGGAGCCATTTGAGTTCATTTGAAAAAGCTGCCTTTGATGTGCTTTTTATCATTGCAGGCTATGAGTATTACCCTCAAAGAATTATTACTGCGTATCAGTGTTAAGAAAAGAGTATTGGAAGTATGAAGCCTCATTTCATGTGAGCAAAAGTAAGGAGACAGATTTGCTGTGTGTGCTCAGAAAGCATGGCTATTGTAGGTGTGGAAAGAACAGGTTCCATGGGCTACATGTGGTAAACCTTCCCTTCCCTGTGCATACCTGGGACACCTGTTCTGGAATGGTGGAGAGGTGTGCCTGGTGTTTGGTCTATGGCATCAGAGGCAGGCTCGCGGCCACAGGCAGAAATGTTAGCAGGACAGGCTGTGTTCTTCCAAGAAGCCCAGTAGGGCTGAGCAGAAAATGAATAACTAAATCCTGCTCTATTTCTGCCTGTAAAGCTGATCATGGCTGCAGCCCTGATGCGTGATTAGCTCATCTTCTAAACTGCTCCTAATATGTAAAATATGCTAAAATTACTTATTTTCCAGATGCTTCTAATATACTACCTGAGTGCTGAATATTTGATAATGACAACAAGGACAAAGCCAGGCAATTGTAGAAAATGAAACACGTTAGAGAGATCAATTTTGTGAGATTTTGTTGTACTTTTTCACATTGTTTCATGCTATTGTTCCCCCATCCCCAAGATGCAGTTCTTCACCACTCAAATTATGAAGTGAGAGTAAGGAAAGAGGAAGTGATCTCTTACTTGTCCTAGTACTGCTAATAGTCTGAGATTTAAAAACTCTGAAAACAAATTTATGGAAAAAATAGCTGAAAAAAGCCCTTGGTTCTTATATATTTGTTAGTTTTAAGGTGTGGATATATGTGGTGCTTTTTTTCTTTTTTTTTTTTTCTTTTTTTTTTTTAATCTTTTTTTGGAAATGTAGTGATTATCAAGTCAAGTCAATCTTTTCCTTTGGAGAATGGGGCTAGGGAAAAGGGATTTTATGCTTTATAATAACTTCACATTATCAATACAGTGAGACCTGTATGAAGATTTAGAATTCCGCTGAGACAGAGAACAGGAGGAAGGGAAATCATATGAAAGAGAGAATAAAGATTAGAGCAAATATTGTAAGGAATTGGCTGGTTCCTTTCTGTGTACTCTGTTAACATCCAGCTGGCAAAAAGCCTTCTTGCATTTGAATGGAATATTCTGCCAGAGGAAAGACTTCACAACCTGAGTGAAAGAAGCCAGAGGCTGCATTAAGTATAATAAGCTGAAGGCAGCGGACTTGAGAGCTGTTTGTCAAAAGAAGATTTAATCCTCTATATAGAGACATAATAAAGTAGTTCAACAACAACATTCAGTTGAAAATGCAGTTCCAGCAACATTATAATGTTTTACTTTGTTCCTGTTTGACTTGCATATACTCAGGTGGATACAATATGCTATTATTTTGCATTACATTTTCATATTATGGATATTTTTTGAGTCTAATTACCTCTGGATATTTCTCTCCACACAACAGTGAGATTCTAATTATTCATCGCAATTTAGTACTAGCACATACTTAGTAATGTTGGAATTACCTCCAGCTACCATTTGTGTAACTAAAGACGCCAAGGGATTACAGATAATGGGAAGGGAAAGATCAATGTGGGAGTCCAGGCCTGTGTTTCCTGTCCATGCCGTCTTCCCATTTTCTCTCCCTCCCTCTGACCTTACCAACTTTCAATCCTAATTTGTCTCTGTGTGTGATTTGCCCTGTCTTTTGGTTTATCTCCCTAAAATTTTCATTTGTGTTTTCTTGTTGGGTCACTCCCAGGCAAACTCCTGTTTACCTCCAGGCTTTCTTCTGCAGACTCTTCAGCCTGGAGAAGAGAAGGCTGCGGGGGGACCTGATAGCAGCCTTCCAGTACCTGAAGGGGGCCTACAGGAAAGCTGGGGAGGGGCTTTTTACAAGGATAGATCATGACAGAACAAGGGGTAATGGTTATAAACTGGAAGAGGGTAGATTTAGACTGGATATAAGGAAGAAATTCTTCACTGTGAGGGTGGTGAGACACTGGAACAGGTTGCCCAGGGAAGTCGTTGATGCTCCCTCCCTGGAAGTATTCAAAGCCAGGCTGGATGGGGCTTTGGGCAACCTGGTCTAGTGGGAGGTGTCCTTGCCCATGGCAGGGGGGTTGGAACAAGATGATCTCTAAGGTCCCTTCCAACCTGAACCATTCTATGATTCTATGATACACACAGTACATTTTTCCTTTCTTCTTCCAAATCTTGAACACCGATCCTCTGTGTGTTTGGAGTGGTCAGCTTCCTTTCTCACAGGAAATCTGCAGGATTAATGTGGAAATCAATTGGAGCACAGGAAAAACAGTCATCCTTTTCTCATCTTGAAAGCCTGACTTTTATATCTCTCAGCTTGCCATTGAAACAGGTATGTGATGTCAAATTATTGTAAATTAGTGTTATGAGATGATGTTATACTAGGCTCCTGCCCTGCAAAAAGAAGTGGAGCCCCTTTGATGAGTGAACTGTGGTGGAAGGCACAGCCTCAGCTGGCATTCAGAGGTATGAGACATGGTGCTTCTGTGCATATCACTCAGATCTGCACAGTGCTTCAGCAGTGATGAAGCAACATGTGTTGAAGCTCAGGTCAAATGCTGAAGATGGAATCCTGATAGTCTAGGAATTGTTATGCCAAATTTCTGAAATATGTGCGAGGTATAGCTGCTAGGAAGGAATGGACAGGTGAAATAGGATGTTCACCTTCCCTGCTCCTTGAATTACCTAAACTCTTCTCAGCAAGGTTTTCTTATGTGTTTTTGAGAGCATCGTATTCAGAAAGAGGAAAAAATACAAGGCTAAGAAGAAGTTTGCCAAAATTAGGAGCAACTGTAACTACGGTCTTTTATAGTAAAGTACCAAATATCAGTAGATGTGTAGTAATGGTAGTAAATAACTCTACTAACTCTACATGTCACTGCCAGTACCAAGATTTTTTTTTCTTTTTTAGCTTAAAGGGACCACATTTCACACGTTGATTGGCATCAAGTTTGCAGATGACGCCAAGCTGTGTGGTGCAGTCGACACGCCAGAAGGAAGGGGTGCTATCCAGAGGGACCTGGACAGGCTTGAGAGGTGGGCCCATGCCAACCTCATGAAGTTCAACAAAGCCAAGTGCAAGGTCCTGCACCTGGGTCGGGGCAATCCCAAGCACACATACAGGCTGGGTGGAGAATGGCTTGAGAGTCATCCTGAGAAGGATTTGGGGGTGTCTGTTGATGAGAANAAGGATAGATCATGACAGGACAAGGGGTAATGACTACAAACTGAAAGAGGGTAGATTTAGTCTAGATATAAGGAGGAAATTCTTCACTGTGAGGGTGGTGAGACACTGGAACAGGTTGCCCAGAGAAGTTGTGGATGCCCCCTCCTTGGAAGTATTCAAAGCCAGGCTGGATGGGGCTTTGGGCAACCTGGTCTAGTGGGAGGTGTCCTTGCCCATGGCAGGGGGGTTGGAACAAGATGATCTCTAAGGTCCCTTCCAACCTGAACCATTCTATGATTCTATGATTAGAATGTTTGGAAGGTATAAGACAGCTTGCAAAAGCTATGGAGAATTTGTAAGATCAATTGAATATTTTGTTACAAAAGAGAGGGGGAGAGCATTGGATTGAGGTTGTTCTAGACAATAAAGTTGCTTTGGCTGCTGATTAATTGATTTCTAGAGACTGTGTTAATAAGAAATTCAATTAAGCACTTAGCTGCAAGTGAAAGTTATATGGGTTAGGTGTAAAAATGCCTCTGCCTTTCCATCCGGCCCCAATTAGCAGACAATTTTCCTGATCATGGCTTAATTTCAAGGAGTCTTTGGAAAGATCTGCTTGCTTATTGAACTTCTACTGCTTGTACAGCTTCAATGTCCAATTTGTTCTGAGGACTCAAAAGACTGGATTTTGTCTAAGCTTTTTTTCTGTCTTAACAGAATTTATGATGGTATGGAATATTTTGGAAGTGGGTAATGTTTTCCCAGTTGTGGGGTATGACCTGCAGGCAGAGGACGTAACAGTAATCTGCTGAGGTAAAAATTAGACTTCCAGTGATATATTTCATCTCTTTAGATGAAGCATCATCTGACTGTTTCACAGAGGGGAAATCACTAGACAAAATGTCAAGCATAACCTGTAAGATTTGTTATCATAGTGACAGTATATGATATCACAAGTGCTGACAGTAATGCATGCTATTTTTTACATATGTTAAATGTAAGCAAATGAGTTAGACTGAAACAATCTGTTTTAAAAGGCTGACAACTATATAACCTTCTATCCAGAGATTCAGTTTTCTGTTACAGAGGGTTTATTTTGTTGCAGCATAAGTTTTTAACCTTGGTACATACTTACTGAGAAATTGTTGTTAAGGCTGAGAAAGTAGGTATGCCAGAGCCATATGACATCTGTTAAAACCTAGGCAGAGGAGTTATTGAGAAGATAACAGCAACTTAAATGTTTAAAAGGAAAAATATTAATACAAAAACTTATAAAGCCCTAAGAAAAGGAAACCCAGGGAGTCAGTAGACAGTAGCACCTAGAAGCAAGCCGTTATAAGAGACTGTGGTAGCTGATCTGTGCCCACTTAACTAAAATCAGGCTAGGCTATAGAGACTCACTAGATGTTTTAAGGTGTTGGTGAGCCTATTAATGCTTAGCTTGTTCCAGAAGCAGTAGATATCCTGAGATGTTAATGGACAAATAGCTGCTTTGTCCTCCAAGGATGGAGTTAGGCTCTCTGTGGTGATGCCCAGTGAAAGGACAAGAGGCAATGGGTACAAATTGGAACACAAGAGGTTTCATCCAAACATCAGGAAGCAATTCTGTACTCTGTGGGTGATGGAGCACTGGCTAAGGTTGCCCAGAGAGGTTGTGGAGTCTCCATCCTTGAAGATCTTCAAAAGCCATTTGGACATGGTCCAGGGCCATCAGCTCTAGGTGGCCCTGCTAGGGCAGGGGTTTGGACCAGATATCTCCAGAGATCCCTTCCCTCTTCAACAAGTCTGTGAAAAGTTTCCTTCACGTTAAAAGTGACCAAAAGAGGGAGTGAGTGCTGAGGCATTTGATGTACCAGTCAAAACTGTTGACTAAATATGAAAAATACACATCTTAAAAATACCTATAATACATGTACATTGCTTAATTGTTCTATTACTTCATTTTGAATCATTAGTTTGAAGAAAAAAAAAAAAGCCCCTGCATCTGTCAGGTGCCACTCAAATAAATACTTGATGGTATTACAACCCAGTATTAGCTTTTACCATCCCATTTAATGTATATAAGTATCATATAGTTTCCTTCCAGGACATGAAAACTTAAGTTAGGTAGTAGGGAAAACCAGAGCCTTTTATCATAAGTATATTTAGTTTGTTGGAAAGCTGGCCAAGGCATGTTCTAGAATTGTCAACTGTGGATTGCTCAGTGCTAGACGAGGCACCCACACAATGGAGCTGTGTGTAGGCACCAAATCAATACTTCTGCCATGCTGGGCTGGACTATATGACTCAACAGAATGGCTTGCCAACTGAAGTTAGTTTTGATTAAATAATGAAATGCATGAAGAACTTCAAACCTCAAAAACAAAAGAAAAAAAAATCAAACACTGGTTCATGCCTGTAGTCATATAGTAGCAAAGCAGATATATACATGTGATGAGTTAGCCTTGGCTGGTCACCAGGTGTCCAGCCAGTGGCTCTCTGCCTCCCCCTTCACTCACAACTCCTCTGCCTCCTTCCCCCTGAACAGTGCAAGGCAGGTGGGAGATGGGGGTTGTAGTAATTCCATAACAGTTCCTCTCTGCTGCTCTTTCCTCCTCACAGTTTTCACCCACTCCATCATGAGGAGGTACCCATAAGATGCCATCCTTCCTATACTCATTCCGAGTGGGCCTCTCGCAGGCTGCAGCTCTCCAAGCAGTGCTCCAACACGTTTCTGTACCATGGGGCACATCCTTAAGGAGTGCACTGCTTCAACATGGGTCTCCACGGGCGGCAGCTCCCCCAGACCTCCTGCTCCACTGTGGGCTCATCTCCACGGACTGCAGCTCTGGCCCAGGGCCTTCTCCTGTGTGGGCTCTCCATGGGCTGCAGCCTCCTTCAGGCCACATCCACTGCTGTACTGTGGACTCCTCCACAGGCTGCACATGCAGATCTTCTCCGTGTGGTGCCCATGGGCTGCAGGGGGACAGCCTACTCCACCATGAGCCTCTCCTGGGCTGCAGGGAACTTCTGCTCCAGCCTGGAGCACCTCCTGCCCTCCTTCTGCACTGACCTTGGTGTCTGCAGGGCTGCTTCCCTCACGTTTCCTCATTCCTCTCTCTGAGCTGCTGTTGTGCAGTAATTTTTTCTCTTTCTTAAATCTATTCTCCAAAAATTGCAGCCAGCATCGCTCATGGTTCAATTCTGGCCAGTGGTGGGTCCCTTCTGGAGCAATTGGAGATGGCTCTTCTCTGACATGAGGCAGCTGCTGGGCTCATTCACAATAACTGGAATTTCCAGAACACCCTGGCTTCTTTTACAGCTGTCCCAGAACTTCACTATTTACGAACTAGGTAGTGTTTTCATAACAGAAATAGAAAGATAAAAAAAAAATCTTCAGAAGCAGAAGCAGTAATATATGCTAATATGTGCTAATTCAGATCTTTATACATACAGAGACAAAATCAGCTGAAGAAATTTAGCAATTTTCCAGTTAAATTTTGAATATTGTTCACTGCTGATGTTTTATCAAGAATTCTTGTGATACTTCTTGTCTTTCAAATGTTTGGTTTCCACATGCATTCCTTGCTGTCAGACTTATTAAAAAAAAAAAATTTAAAGAACACAAATTAATGTTTTAAAATCATTAAAGAGAAGTGGAACATATTTTTTTTCCCAAGTTTTATTATTAGTTGATTTTATTTATTTTCAATATTTAGCATTAGCCAGTTTCTCAAAATTATATCTGCATGCAAACAATCCGGTTCTCCGCTTCCTCTCAGGCAGAACTTCTATACCAGTATCCAAGTAATATCAGAAGGAAAAGTTTACTTTAATGATTCTTAGTAATATTAGAAATCAAAAACATTGATAAAAATTATTCCTTTAAAGTCTGACCTAGTTTCTTTTTTTCCCAGCTGCTTTCATGTCTCTTAATTTTGGTAATGAATACAGATAAATCTTTTTTTAATGTTGTTTTCAATTGGTTTAAAGTTTGCTTTGCCTTTCTATCCCTTTCACTCACGTCTTTGTGAGCACTTTGGGAAAACAAATGACAAATGTTTTCATTAATCTTAGTTTCTGATGATCTTTGCAAAATCTGAATTCTAGACTCCTAAATCTGCAGGTATCTATTATCATAGAATCATAGAATCATAGAATGGTTCAGGTTGGAAGGGACCTTAGAGATCATCTTGTTCCAACCCCCCTGCCATGGGCAAGGACACCTCCCACTAGACCAGGTTGCCCAAAGCCCCATCCAGCCTGGCTTTGAATACTTCCAGGGAGGGAGCATCAACGACTTCTCTGGGCAACCTGTTCCAGTGTCTCACCACCCTCACAGTGAAGAATTTCTTCCTTATATCCAGTCTAAATCTACCCTCTTCCAGTTTATAACCATTACCCCTTGTCCTGTCCTTATCTATCCTTGTAAAAAGTCCCTCCCCAGCTTTCCTGTAGGCCCCCTTCAGGTACTGGAAGGCTGCTATCAGGTCCCCCCGCAGCCTTCTCTTCTCCAGGCTGAAGAGTCCCAACTCTCTCAGCCTGTCCTCGTAGGGGAGGTGCTCCAGCCCTCTGATCATCCTCGTGGCCCTCCTCTGGACCCGCTCCAACAGCTCCACATCCTTCTTGTGTTGGGGGCCCCAGAACTGGACACAATACTCCAGGTGAGGTCTCACGAGAGCAGAGTAGAGGGGCAGAATCACCTCCCTCGACCTGCTGGCCACACTTCTCTTGATGCAGCCCAGGATGCGGTTGGCCTTTTGGGCTGCAAGCGCACACTGCCGGCTCATGTTGAGTTTCTCGTCAACACACACCCCCAAGTCCCTCTCCTCAGGGCTACTCTCAAGCCATTCTCCGCCCAGCCTGTATGTGTACTTGGGATTGCTCCGACCCAGGTGCAGGACCTTGCACTTGGCTTTGTTGAACTTCATGTGGTTGGCATGGGCCCACCTCTCAAGCCTGTCCAGGTCCCTCTGGATGGCATCCCTTCCCTCTGGCGTGTCGACTGCACCACACAGCTTGGCATCATCTGCAAACTTGCTGAGGGTGCATTCGATCCCACTGTCCATGTCACCGAATTATTTTATTCATTTATTCATCTATTATTTTAATATGCATGATGTATAGGAAGATGAATATAGTTGAAAGCAAGTTAATATGACTGAAGGAGAGATTTGTTTGAGAGCTAAGAGTTACTTTTAAGAACAATGTATGCTTTCTCTGATATTACCTAAACCACTACATTATCTCCTTTCACTTTCTCGCCAGTAAAATGAAAATGATGCTTTGACCAGGCTATGTTAAAAAAGCACAGCTGTTTCTAAAGTGCTGTTATTATGGTCCTGTTCAAACTCTGTAGGTCAGGTGGTTTCTGCACTATGTTGTACTTGAGGAGGGCTGCAGGACAATGCTGGCCGGGGAGGTGGGCACGGCACCACCCTGGTGGCCCTGCAGCCACCAGGCAGCATTGGCCACCCTTGTCTGTGCTGTGCCCTGACACTGTGTAAGACTATTTCATTTCTGTTCTTCTTATCCTTGCAGGATGCTGAATGCCTTGATTAGCACTTACCTGGATTCTCACCAATTTTTGCACGTGGCCAAATGTAATACATTATGAAAAATGTGAAAATCACAACTTTTTTACTTGACATACCACTCTGACTGTCATCTGCTGTGAAGGAAGTTGATTACAAGTAAACAGAATTAATGCAAAATGCAATATTATTGCAGAGAAGTCATTTCTAAGTAGAACATAACCCCCGGAGATTTTTAGATTAAAAACAGAATAAACTTACAAGTGTTGTAATATCTTTAAGTGGGACAAGACTGTGTAACAAAGATAAAAGCATGACATTTTATGTGCAAGATTTGAACTGTACATTTATGCAACATTAATATGATAATTCTTATAACTCTCAATTTTTCTGAAATTAGCTCTGATCCCAGCAAATTCCACACAAGACAAAATTCACTTTCAGATGTGTTTCTTTCTTTCCACTACAGAATTTTGTCAGGATCACCAAAATATGCTAGGATTAGCATTAGACTGCAGGTTTCAAATGCTATAATGTAGATTAAACATCGGCCTTCTTCACACCATGGGCCATATGCTGTGTCCATCTTAGGAGGTCTCTTACCCATAAATTATCTACAAATCAGAGGAAGTACAGTCTCTATGCCAAGTGCATTATTACACTCTGTCTCTAAATACCTGCTGACAGCCCCTGACTCAGATGGACTTTGGTGCATCAGTGTCTGGCATATCTCACATCCTAATAAGAATATTGTACTCCTAAATTTATTATAAATTCTAAAAATTCTCAGCTTTTCAGAAAAGCTGCCACTAGCAAGCTTAAGGAAGGCCACAAATTGTGAATACTTAACTGCCCTTTGCAATGCACAAGCTAAAATCTAGCTATGTGTATTTCAGGTATATGGAACAGTACATAGAGACGTGCGTTAAGTAGTGCTTTATAAGCTTGTGATATTGCTTAAGGCACAAATGTCAGGTATAGAATCATAGACTACCAAAGTTAGAAGGGACCACCAAGACAGGTCATAGAATCATAGAATGGTTCAGGTTGGAAGGGACCTTAGAGATCATCTTGTTCCAACCCCCCTGCCATGGGCAAGGACACCTCCCACTAGACCAGGTTACTTAAAGCCCCATCCAGCCTGGCTTTGAATACTTCCAGGGAGGGAGCATCAACGACTTCTCTGGGCAACCTGTTCCAGTGTCTCACCACCCTCACAGTGAAGAATTTCCTCCTTATATCTAGTCTAAATCTACCCTCTTCCAGTTTATAACCATTACCCCTTGTTCTGTCATGATCTATCCTTGTAAAAAGCCCCTCCCCAGCTTTCCTGTAGGCCCCTTCAGGTACTGGAAGGCTGCTATCAGGTCCCCCTGCAGCCTTCTCTTCTCCAGGCTGAAGAGTCCTAACTCTCTCAGCCTGTCCTCGTAGGGGAGGTGCTCCAGCCCTCTGATCATCTTTGTGGCCCTCCTCTGGACCCGCTCCAACAGCTCCACATCCTTCTTGTGATGGGGGCCCCAGAACTGGACACAATACTCCAGACCATCGAGTTCAACTCCTGGCTCCACACAAGACCACCCAAAAAGCAAGGTATGTTGCATGCAGTGAAAAGTGAATTACTGATACTCTGTTTCATAAGGATATTTTAATTGATTTTTACCACCACATTGCTATGGCAGACCAGTAGCATGGCAAAAGGCTAAAAATGTACTTAGGTTGTCTCAGTGGTGAGTGATCTTATTTGGCTGGTAAATTTAATTTCTTTTTCTCAGGGTGGTGGATTTGAGATGTAACGTAAGTTCAGTCATCTCCATCATATCCAGCTGTGTTGAGAGTGAGACTTATTAGGTATTTCATGTAATATATGCTGGTTCAGGTCTGATATGTCATTTATCTTCACTTGTGAAGAGACCTTAGAACTCACTTTTGCTAATGTCATCAGTGATTTATTAGTCTCCTCGCTTGTGAAGATAGATGTCATATCAGGCCTAAGTCATCATGCCTTCTCTCTACATATAAATCCAGATTTAGAAAAAGAAAGTGAGAAAGAGAGTGAGGGAATGTTCCCAGATGGTTTGTGGTTAGGGATGTCAAGCTTTCTGCGGTGGAAATTGGACATCTGCTTTAATAAATCTTGTTGTTCGAACATTACTTCTTTGACATTTCCCTTTAGGCGGAAGCCACTGAAACATTCAGGTGCTTCCCTCCACAGTGCACAGAACTCTTTTCTAGGAATACCAGTAGTGATTGGTAAAAGCCCTTTTAAAAGCTTTACCAGAGGAAATGGCTGGCAGAGAGGGAGAAGTACATTTGCCAGAATCACAGAAGGACAAAGTCCCCATTTAGAAATGAAACCTGAATGCCACTTACGTGTATCTTCTGCCTTTATAGGCTTTCATATATCACTCAAGACTCAAAGAAAAAGCTGCACAATGCAGAATAAAACAAGACTGAAGATTGAACACCATTCTGGTTCATTTCTAAGCTTCCACGGATACTATGTTTCAAAGGACCAGAAATCAGGTGAATCTCATTTTCTCTTTTGAATTCTGGAGATTGGAATCATTTCTTTAATGTGCAGGATACAATACGCAGAATTAAGTTAAGCAGTTGTGTGACAGGTTGAATTAGAATTAATACAGGCATGCTACGTGCCATGATGAAGATGTCTAGGGAGACTGAAAGGGACACAAATAGTATCATTGTGATTTAAATCTTCATGAATTACTCTTAAAAGTTGAAGATGTTTAGGTTGTCAGGACATCTGTGTTGTGGAATGACTTCTTGATGAACAAAATACCCTTCCTGAGCCTGTAGTCTTCTTGCTTATAAAAGGTGTTTAGAAGTGGCTCACTTAACTTGGCCTAATAAGAATGCATTATGCAATCTGTACTCACAAACCAGCTTGATTTTTGTAGAGAAACAATCTAATTGCCTTCCAGAAACATTTGTTTTGTTGAAAGATATCATGTAGCTCTATGACAGCTAAGCTCAGCAAGGGCACTCCTGCCTGTAGCCTTGATGTTGCTTGTAAGTAGGATGGTTCTTAAGGCTTTAGTTTTCCTGCACACACTCCTCCTGCAGCTCCTACAGATCCCGAGTTTGATGACCTTCTGGCTGTGCTTCTCTGCTCTTAGCTATTTTTCTGAGGGAAAGAAGACAAGAAAAGAATCCTTTTCGAGTGCCTTCTTATGAAACTGATGAGGAAGATGGTAAACGCGTGTATGTTTGTGTGCTTATATATAGATGTATGTACACAATACACTATAATTGAACTTGTAAATACTTATAAACACTTATAAATATCTACAGGGTAGGTGTCAAAAGAATGCAGCCAGGCTTTTTTCAGTAGTGTCCAGTGGCAGGACAAGAGGCATTGGGCACAAACTGGAACACAGAAAGTTCCATCTGAACTTGAGGAAAAACTTTTTTACTTTTAGAGTGAGAGCACTGGAACAGGCTGTCCAGAGAGGCTGTGGAATCTCCTTCTCTGGAGATATTCAAAATCCACCTGGACACTTTCCGCTGCAACCTGCTCTAGAGAACTTCAGCAGGGGGTTGGACTAGATGGTCTTCAGAGGTCCCTTCCAACCCCTGTGATTCTGTAGTTCTGTGAAACATCCGTTCCTTGTATAGCAGTAACATCTTTGTTGGACCAGTAGATGTCATCACAATAGGAAGATTATCTTGTTCATACTTTTTTTTTCCTTGTTGATTATCAGTTATTACTAAAAAATTCTAAAGTTGGAGGAGGGGGGGTACACACATACAGTGCAAATCCCTTATGTTTATCTTACTGTACTATTAGTTGTTTTTTGTTTTTTTTTAATTGTAACATTCAGCTTTTTCACAAACTTTTCATATCAGAGCAACATGCATGAGTTACATTCCTGCATTTGATGTTAGGCTTGTCATGGTGAGTGTTATAAAACCCACAGTATTCATTTCTCATTGTCCCTTTAGATGAGTTTATGGCTACCTGCCATGGCTCTCTTCAGACACACAGATTTTTTCTCCAGGAAAACCTGATGCGATAGGCTAGGAATGCCTGTCTAGAGACCATCTTCACTTCTTTGCAAACAGGCAGACATGCAGAGTGTGTGGAAAGGTACCCTTGTAAGAAAGGCTCAGAAATGGCTAGAGCTGGCAGAACGGTTACAGGATCTGCTAGACTAGGACTTATTTGTGAAACCACATGGAAAATTTTCACAGTGGGCAAACCAGTTGGCCTGTCACACTTAACCACATCCTGAGAATGAAGATGGAATGCAAAAGCAAAGGCTTGATTTTACAGGAGAAAAGACAGATAAAGAAACCAAAGATAGTCACCTAACAGAATTTTAGATTACATCAGCATAGCATCAGCTCTACTAACAGTTACAAGATTTAATGTCAGATCCTTGGATTTGCCAAATAAATCTGAATTAGAAATTACTGCTAGAAGGTAGTCACAGGATTTGTCTTACTTTAGGTATAGTCAAGAGATTTCTGTTTTACAAACAATTCATGATCAATCAGCTTATCACAAGCTCAGTCAAGGTATGCTTTACAGGTGATATACATTATAGAGATTGTTTTAAGAACAACTGTGAAGCAGAACTATGCCATTACTAAGAAATTGGATGGTATTCTCTGTATATGAAAGTTTAGAAGGACGTCTAAACACTGAATTACAGATAATATCCCCATGGTTTACTCCACTACAATGTTTTTAACAAATCAGAAATCTGGTCAGCAATTCAGCAGAGTTAAACTGAGCAGCAGAAAAAGAGCATGTTAGACATAATTTGCTTCAGCAGCCTTCTAGTGCATTAAACCATTATGCCATTTATACAGATATGTTAGGAATGGTGCAAGAGATCCAAACAAAATGCAGGTAAATATTCAGGTGGAAAATCTAATTTCTTTCTGTCCTTGGTCTTGTAGATTTTCCTATGAATAGCCTGAAAAAATTCAGTCTCCAAATCAAATCTCTCACCATAATGCTGTCATTGAACTAAATCACTACCTGATGAAGTACCCAGCAGCGTAGCACCAATTATGTTATGATTAAAATTAGTCATTTTTACACAGACCAAATAAAATCCCAATATTGTGAGTGAATAACTGTTTCTTCAAGCTTAAGGGGATTTAGGTTACACTTAAGATCATTATGTATTTTCTGCACATAATGCAGTTATTTCTAAATCATTTTAGTGATGATATCAAGACAGTTTGTGGGCAAAATGAAAAGTTATATTAATCATTAGTCTACATAACAGTAAAAAAAAAAATCTGTTTGTTTGTTTGATATGATGTGATTAATATCACCTACAATCTCTAACAGGCCACAAAGTAGATCCGTACCCTGTCCACAGCACTAAAATCTAACCAGGCTCTGCACAGTAGAGGTTAATCTGAACTGGGTATGTTGATAAACATGTAGGTAAGTGGACATTGTGTACATTAGTGCCAGGGAGATTGTCCAGCACTGTGTGTTAATACAATGTGTTTGCATTACTATTAAGAAGAAAAAAAAAAGAAAACAAACCTTACTTCCAAGCTTTTCATGCAGTGAGTTTGGCTGAGGAATCAAAGCATGGGCATCTAAAAATTTCCAGTTGAGAGTAACTTTCTTTTCTAGGATTAGATTAGCAGTACTAAATATTTCACAGCACGAAAGACCAAGAAACAAGAAATAATTTCCACTTTGTTGTAGCATTCTTTCAACCAGAATTTTCTCAGCCCACATCCAGCCCTGCCTATAGAGAGACAAGAGAGAGGGAAGGAAACATCTCATCCCTGCTTGCTGTGCAGTGATCCCACTCATCAGAAATGTTAATGAAGTACTCATACTGAGGTTTCTCCAATTGTTGCTTCATTAAAATCAGAGTTTAATTAACAGCTTGTCTGTGATGCTAGCTAAACTGTGATAGCATTCTTATACTATGTTACTGGCTTGCAGATGATGCTCTGTCTTCAATATTTTTCACAGAACTGTTAGATTGCATCTTGCAAAGCAAGACAGCTCATGGTAGTTGCAGGTATAGTCCCATATCCAATAGCATGGTTGTTGTGACAACCACTCATGCGTGTCCTGCCGCCATGCATGTCTGTTATCTTATGAAAAGATCACTTGCTGAGTTTATCACTCTGGTGCTGACATGTACTGCAGTGAAACAGAGATAGCGAGTGCAGGATTCCTGAGCTGCAGAAATCCCAGAGGAGTGCAGAGGCCCAGCAGGGGCTTGCAGCTCTCAGAGAGCAGCTGATGAGGCACAGGCAGGGCCAGGAGTAGTGGCAGCCATTGCCCTCACGCACAGGGGAAGCCCCAGGGAGCGCTGCAAGCAGGGCATGATGCTGCAGTGTGTGCAGGAGGGCACTGTTACAGAAGTGCTTCAAGCAGCATCATAACACTGGCTTACAAGAGGCTCCCATCATGGTATCCACCTGGCAGAAAGCCACGTCTCCTGTGACCTCTGCACCCACAGCAACAAACAAGCCACCCAGATAGAGCTCCAGAGGGAACATGTGGCCATACAGGCCTCGGGCTGCAGGCTGTGCCTGAGCTTCTGTCAGTATCTGAAGGCAGCAGTGAGTGCACCTGTGGGAGGTGGGACCAGGTGGAAGAACTGCTCAGCTTGGGGATGGAGCTCTGGGAGGAGGTGGGCAGGCTGAGCAGCACCAGGGAGTCAGAGAAGGTTTGGCTGAAATTGCTCTGCCATCCCAGAGACAGATGTGTCAGCCAGACACAGCACATGAAATGAAGGCTCCCCTACCTTCTCACCATCAGGCAGAAGGTGGTGGCTTAAAAAATGAGGGGGAAAGGAAGCGCCACCAATATATATTATTGTTACACTATGGGTATATTAATAGAAGTAAGTAGCTACTTAAGACTTTGATGCACGTTTTTTCTTGCAGAAAATTCCTCTGGTAGACTGAAACATACTAGTATTTTGTTTATTCTTGATCTGTTAAAGATACTGCGGAAGGTGCATTTTCCTGAGTTTAAGCATGGCCATGTTGAACCAATGTCTTAATATAATAAGTTGAGACCATATGCAGTTGTAAACCCATAACATTACTTCCTGCTGTTAATTCTGAGTTCCAAGTAATTATTCTCTCTGTGCCTATACTCTGCCTGGTAGTTAAATATTCATTAGTATATCACAACTGATTTTTCCTAGTGGTCAGTACATCTCCCAAAATTAAGTAGCTTAAATGGCATGGTTGAAGTGATCCTTCTCCATATTTCAGATTTATTACTGTCAAAGTTTATATCCAATGACAAGTGCTGATTATAGAATATAATTTTGCAGTGAATATTTTAGTGATTTGAGGCAATTGTTCCCAATGATGTTTTAAATGAATTCTTCTGGAGAGAAGCAATTAATATAGTAAATGTAGTTTGCCCTCAAGAAGAGTTTTGGTCTTCCATGGCCTGATGAACCATAATGCTCTTTGAGGTTGGCAACTTTCACAGAGTTATTCCTGAAAAGCCAGGGGAGTCATTAAAATAGTGTAACACGTATGGATCTTTGGTGCAGATTACTTTGTTAGAAAGGTGCACACAAAACAAAAAGTTTTCTGCCTTTTTTTTTGTTTGTTTCTTTTTTTCTGGTTCACCTTTGTTGTTTTTTAATACAGTAAATTGCCAGTGAGGGATGACTACAATATTTTGTTTTTCAATAAATTGAATATGTAATCCAGTGTCAAAATTATTTTCTCTTTGTCTTCTGTGATAATTTCAGAAGATAATTGTTGTTTGTATTTTGCAATGACTTTAATAGCAAATATGCATCAATTTGTATTTGAAACCATTTTTAGATAAATAATAATTACTTGGCAATGAGCTTGCTGAAGATGGCAAGTCAAGTAACTTGAGCATGCCAGAAGGCTGTGCTGCCATTCATCAAGACCTGAACAGGCTGGAGAGGTGGTCAGTAAGAAATTGCATGAGGTTCGACAAAAGCAAGTGTAGAGTCTTGCACCTGAGGAGGAATAACCACATGCATCAGTACAGGCTGGGGGATGACCTGCTGGAGAGGAGCCCTGTGGAGAAAGATCTGGGTGTCCTGGTGGACAGCAGGTTGGCCATGAGCCAGCAGTGTGCCCTGGTGGGCAAGAAGGCCAAGGGTATCCTGGGATGCATTAAATAGAGCATGGCCAGCAGGTTGAGGGAGGTGATCCTCCCCCTCTACTCTGCCCTGGTGAGGCCACATCTGGAGTACTGTGTCCAGTGCTGGGCTCCCCAGTACAAAAAAGACAGGGACGTCCTGGAAGGAGTCCAGCAGAGGGCCACAAAGATGACTAAGGGCCTGGAGCATCTCCCTTATGAGGGAAGGCTGGGTTACCTGGGTCTATTCAGCCTTGAGAAAAGAAGGCTGAGAGGGGATCTTATTAATGTCTACAAATATCTAAAGTGCAGGAGGCAAAGGGATATGGCCATCCTCTTTTCAGTGGTCTATGGGAGTAGGACAAGAGGAAATGGCCGCAAACTGGAGCACAGGAAGTTCCGCACCAATATGCATAAGAATTTCTTCACAGTGCGGGTGACGGAGCACTGGAACAGGCTGCCCAGAGAGGCTGTGGAGTCTCCTTCCCTGGAGATATTCAAGACCCGTCTGGATGCCTACCTGTGTGACCTACTGTAGGAAACCTGCTTTGGCAGGAGTATTGGACTTGATGATCTCTAGAGGTCCCTTCCAACACCTGCAATTCTGTGATTCTGTGATTTTATATTCAGCTGTAATTTATGACAGATTGATCATTTTTTAAGGTACTTAAGTATTTTCAAGGAGCTACAGTATACAACTAACTTTATAGAAACAAAAGGAACTCTTCCAACTCGTTAAGTTTCTGTTTTTCAAATGCTAACTATCAGCAGCTTGCTGACATCCACCGAATGCAGCAACCAACATCAAAACACTCTAACTACTTTAATCTGCTTATAAATATATGAGATGTATGTGCTACGTTAATAGTACGGGCCAGATCCCAATGACCCTTGAGGTAAATTTTTCAGCCATCTGGGCAGTGTTTGTCATAGCCTGTAAATGAGGCAGTGCAAATTCACACCAAGAGAATTACCAAGGTACAAAATGTAAAAATAAATAAATAAATAAATAAATAAATAAATTAAGGTATTTCATTTCACACCTATATCTAGGTCAAATCAAAGTATTGTTGTAACTATGGGTCTGTTACTCAATTCTGCTTAGTGAAGGGGATTTTTTTTTTTTTTTACTTTACTGAGTTTCTATTTTGTGTGCTCTTCATGGTGAGGAAAGAAAAGGGAAGCAATAGGAAAACAGAAATGGCAGTGAAGGAACTTACAGGTTATGAAATTGGTCCCTTGAAGGCACTATAATATTCAACTGTTTTGAAAATTTACTGAATTTTCTTATAGACAGTTAGTTATAAGGAAGTGATAATTTACTTTTTGTCTCCTTTATTTTCAGTAAAGGCTGTTTCAAAATCTGACTGTCTGGAATGTTCAGAGCTCTTTTTCTAAATTAAACCAAAATTTATTCGTGTTCAGCTTATGTCCATTTGTTCTTGTGCCAATGTTCTCCTTTAGCTCAAGTGGTTATTTCCTCTCCCTTGTTTTCATTCTCTTGTTGAGTCTAGAGGCAGCAATCCTGTTCCTTCTCAGCCTTTGCTTTTCTGGTCTAATGCAACAAGCTCTTGTTCATCTTTCATGAGAAAAAAATATTTTGTGGATCATTCTTTGCTATACATCATCCTCTTTCTATTCATTGATCCATTTATATGCTCACCTTAATGGCAATTTTTTTTTTTGTTTTGTTGTCACTTAGGCAACAGAACGGGGAAAATATTCTTAAATACTCTCTCTCACTTTCTACCTCTCCCATCTTCAGGTAGAACCTAGACTTTAATTTGCCTGTAAAAGTTACTAACAGTGTGTGAAATCTAGAATGATTTCAACTGAAAAGCTCACTAAATCATGTGAAAGGGCACATAAAAACACCCAGTGATTTTTTCTGTTTTAGAAACATTATCTCGTTAAGTTACTAAACAATTATGGTTATCAGAAGGCATAAGCAGAGACATTTATCCTCTCCTTGATGCATATGCAGGGTTGTAATAAGCCCATTAGAGTCTGTGAGATTTACGTGTGTTTATAACGGGAATAAGAAACCCCAGTGGGTGGCACAGGGGGAGCAGGAGTATGAACTCGAGATTGGAAGCCAGCAGCTTGAGTTCTAATTAATGCTGAATGAACATTTTGAAACAAATAATGTGTTCAAGGAAAAAAAACAAAAGCCATTTTTGGTTTCCTTCTGTTGAGAGAATCCCATTTTTCTATGACAAAAATGTTGTCAAAATGATTTCTGACGTATTCAGTAGATATCTACTTTGCCATTTGTACAGAATTCTTTCTAGACAGCTATTAGGGAACACAAACTTGACAAAGGCCACAAGTCCTTCATGTAAAGTATTGAGAGAAGAAAAAGAGCTGGAGATTTAAGAGTATAAGGGATGTAAGAGCATTTTAAAATCTTTGTCTTGTCATCTTCAGACAAAAGTGAGCTCTTAGCTGTGTATTGTAGGATAACCCTAGATTTAATTATACTTATGTTCTTTCCACCGGCGATCTGAAAGATGTTGATTCACTGGCTGTGCAGAAGACTTTGAATTTACTCATGTCACGTTCTTACTAAGTAATTGTGTGTATGACTGTCACATTACTTTTATGAGTTCTTGTCTGATCCTTTTTTTGGATGGTATGGTTGCCTGAATGCATTCCCACATACAACGCTACATATTGCTTTATATTTACAGAGAGCAGAAGTTTTAAACTAACATTTGTATCTTCTTTTTGTTATCATTATTAGTGGTTGTGGTGCACTGCTGTTTGCAAAGAATTGCACTCAATTCTTATAATTTATTCTTCTTTTTTTTTTTTTTTTTGCATTATATTAACTTTACCAGCATCATATAGCTTAATTTATTGTTTTGGAAGATAGATTTAAATGCTTTGCCCTGAATTACAGTTACATTTTGTATGTATTCTTAATTTGATCTTTCTCTTTTTTGCCCCTATGGCCACAGTTTCTTCCTGTTGTTAATGAATGCACATGGTTTGGGGTTTTTCTCTGTTACGCTGCTAGGTCAATGGCTGAGTAGCTGCAGAATTGCTTCCAGTGGCTTACTGTCCTGCTTGTCTCCCTACGTATTTCACATTATTTCCTCTACAGTTATACTTCACACAAAGTGTGCTCTTCCTATATTCTGTCTTCAGTGGTTATAAGTGATGCAGTGATGCAGTACTTGTGTGCTTGTGACCACCTGGCCCTTTTTGCAACGGCTCTGGTAGGCATATGACAGTTCTTAGTCTACCCTGTAGAGAGTGTTGAGGTACGTTTTCTCTCCAACACAGTTTGCTTCTTTCTTTCCAGCAGCTGATTTAAATGTTATATCTATGAAGAAAAAGTATATTGTTATTATTTTGCTAAATATAGCATAATAAAGTCTGTTCAGCTTGTAACAACAGATAAACATTCGAGATTATTTGCTTTTGGTTTACGCTGAGATTACAAGCTGTTTTATCAGCATTTCCATTTCTTTTTTTTTAACAGTTATGATATATATATATATATAATTTTAGGCCTTTCTACCATTAGCTATCCCTTCTTGCCAGGGCAGAGAAGTGCAACTGTGATCATTTTTTTGCCTTTTTCATTCATATCTGCCATTTTAACTTTACGAAGCTGCTAAATATTTTGAAAATAAAATTTCTCCTGGGAGAATAGATTAACCTATATATATAACTTATATAGATATAACTTTTATGTAGATAGATAGATAGATAGATAGATAGATAGATAGATAGATATAAGTCCCTGAGGAGCAGTTATGGGACATCCCTTTATGGCAAGGTACATGCAAGGTAGAAGTACAAGTATATCCCCTAATTTATTTTTCATTTTGTCAGGTTCCTGAGACATTTTTTTGCAGTTAAAAATCATGGACAGTCTAAATCTCAATACATTGTAAAAATTACGGATTTCTTCCTATTAAGGTATTGAGCTTTACATTAATGTTATTAAGCACAACCTACACAATCATAAATATCAATGGTACCTGACATATGTTTCTTCTACAGGAGTGAAAGGAAGCTCTGGGTGGATTATATATCAATCTAATATTTTAAATTCAATTCAAATAAAAGGGAAAATGTGCTCTTTGTTATAGTCAAAAAGTGAATGCATTTATTACTATGTATGAAGCTACTTAAGGAACTTCTGGAATAATTGCACTTTAACAAGGCACTTTAGGAAGCCTACATGAACACTACTTTGAACTGACAAACAGTGTTTGATCTCATAAAGTACAAATTATTCTCAGAAATGTATTCTGTTTAGCCTGTGTCTTAGCGCACAGGCCTTGCTTCTTTAGTGAGGAAGTGATGGGGTTTGCATGGTGAGTTAAAACATCCTGAAAACTGTATCAAATGGCTGCTCATTGCAACCTGGTCTCTGTGACTGCCATTTGAATGATTTGTAAGGAAAAGTGTCTGCAAAAGTATCTAGTTTGTTTGTAACCTGAAGTACAGATATTTTATCTGTAAAGATCTAGCTTTTCATCATTTTGTCTTTTACTACAGAGAATGAAAAATCTCTTGAGAGGGCTGGGGGTATGTAATAGTCAAGAATGTGACTTGGCCTTTCAGGGGTACTGATAACAACTGAAGTAAAAGTGGGTTTGTTTGTAGCACTGGATTAGATTAATCACAAAATTGCACAGACATTGACACCATTTAGTTGGTAATCGGCCTTCTGTTTCAGGGGAGGTCTAGAGCTGGGTCACTGGTGCTGCTAATAGTCAGGTACTTTGCAAAATCTCTCTAGGGCTTATTTGTCTGCGCTTTTATTTAGCTCAGCACTAGTGCTCCCTCAAAAATAGTTTTTCAGTGTTTACAACAAGACATGCCCACTATGAAAGAGGTGTTTCAGCATTGCAGCCCCCAGCTCTGAATCTCTACAGGCTTACCTTGTTACCTGATGTATAGTTCATCACAACCACTAAGCAAAATTGTCTTCCCACTTTTTTTTGAAGCTTTTATATGACCAGTTCTAAAGTTAAATTCTAAAGAAAGTTCATGTACCTGAGCTTGTGCAGTCAAATATGATGCCATTCTTTAGCAAAATATTTATTAAAAAAATATAATTTTTATTTCTGAGTGAATGTCTAATTAGCTGGGTGCTAGCAATGTTGGTCATCCAAAGATTAAGATGACATTTCAGAAAATTCTCTGCTCTGCAGAATCCATGCTATGTCAGACAGCAACCAAAGCAAAACAAAAACACCACCACCAAAAAAACAAAAACAACTTCCCCCATAAGTTAATATTCTAATTAAAAGAAATTACGAATGTTCTGTGCTTCATTGGTGCTTCATTTAGTGGAATTCTCATTATATTGAGGAGTTCATAAGAAAGTTTCTTCAAATCAGAGATTCCCATTTGGGAATTAGTACAAAAGAAGTCAGTGCGCTGAAGAAATGACATGCAGCTCTAAGGATATGTATCTGTCCTTCTCAGTCCTTAGCTCAGCAAAATAGAGAAGACACATTGGAAATCAGTTCAAATAGGAAAAGCATATCATTTTTCTTTCTTTCTTTTACTCTAAATCTAGTAATTAGTTCTTAAATTTTGCATTTTAGCGGACTGAAACATGTTCTATGCTCCATCTAAATCTTGTCTGGTAGCAAGAATGAGTTTAGGTTTATCTGGCAAATATTGATATCCCACTTCATGAGATATGATGGATATAACAAAAATGTGTAAAATTAATGAAAATGTGCCTTTTACCCAACTCAGTGTTGATGATTGACTAACTCTGCAGGTTTTCTCCTCATTAATCTGCAAGGATCTCATTCAGAGAAGCAAATCGTGAAGCCAAATCATGAGACAGAGTATCATGAGGCAAACAGTTCTTGTGACAGAAGCAGAGCAGTAGGAGGGAACCTGAGGACTGAAGGTTTTATGGCAAATGTGCCTATCCATCTCATGTAGTTTACTGCATTTCTGAATTCCTTTGTCATGAAAGTGTTCTCCCCAGAGGAAAAGTGCCTAGAGATTTTATGTTTAATCTTGAGACTGAGCTGCCCCAGCTGGAAAATGGATAGTAGTCTCTGAAGAGGATCAGAGAGGACAGTCGGGTGCAAGAACATCTTGAACTGCCAGAGCTAAATTTTCTGGAGCCTATCTGATAGAGCCTTACCAGTCAGCTCCCAATTACATTCAGGTGCCTGATGTCCTGCTGACATTCACCTTTCCTTTTGCTGTGATTTTTTTTCCTCTGCTGCTGTGCTTCAACCACATTGAGAGATTCAATTACTTTGTCTGCAACCTTGACATTCTTTCAGTAGTAAATACCAAGACATCTCCTGTTTAAAATGAAAAATAGGAAAGTGCAAGCCTGTGAATGTTAATGAGTTTGTAAATTCCTAGAAAAGGATCCCATTTTAACCTTCTTTTTCCACTTCATAATATGTCATAGAATCATATTATAATTGAACCTCTGATTGAAAGTCAATACTTCATAAAACTAAGAGACATAAGGCAATAATTAAAGTAATTAAGCAGGCAATTGTTGCTGAACTTTTAGACTTTCTCAAAGAGAAAAACTATAAAATACGAAGCCTGAAAAAGGAAGGTTCAGTAGAATTACTGGAAATGTTAAGGGAACCATTAAAACTATTGGACCTAAGGAAAGACAACAGACAGTTAAGTGTACATTCATTTCTGTGTTCGTACCATTATACAGTACGGTACAACAGGTATCCAATACAGTAGGAATGTATTGGAAAGAATTATTTTAAAAAAAAAATTGTAGTAGCCTCTGATTGCCCTCTGTCTCACTCCAATCTAATTGTACATAGTCTCTTTCTCCTACTTGCCTTTGATCTACAGAGACAGCAAGAGGAATTGCTTTATCTTTAATGTGCCATCTACCTATTATTTTTGTATGTATGCATTTGTTTGAAGTAGCTTTGACCCACAAAGGCCATTGGTTTAAAGTGTAAAAAGGCATGAACACAAATCAGGTCAAACAAATGAATGCAAATAATCTCTAATACAGAAATGATCCTTTGTAAATTAGTATTACCTTATCTTTGCATTACATTGTAAAAGAAAGAAAAGAAATAAAGGGAAAGGAAGATAGGAAGGGATGTGACTACAGCACTTTGGCTGGAGGCTTGTAAGTGCCACTGATCGCATTTTAATTTCAAGATTTTTATGCATTCAGAATATTAAAAGTTCTGTTACAGTTTCAATTAAAAACTCATATGGAATACATTATAGTAATAGTGTGCTCTCCAAAGAAATTAATGTATGCACATTCTGAGGGAATGGGAATGTTTTAAAATTATAAGCTGAGAGGTTTGCTCAGAGAATTAGCTATATGAACATCTTCTGCAAACATCCTGGGACAGTGCAGATTCTCCCATTACATTTTTGGTACTAAATTCCATTTCTTGAATAATTTCTCTCTCCTGGGCAATTGTTCATTAACATTTAAGAGGAAAATGCATGTGCTCAATGTCAAACAAACATCCAGTCCCTTTGGAGAAGAAGCAGCGCACACTGAACAAGTGGTAAATGCTGATCTAGAAAAAGATGAGGTTTGAGCAAAACTTGGGTGAAATTTCACCTGTGCTCAAACCTCAGCAAATTTCCCCTGAGTCTTAGAAGAGTATTAAATATTGTAACTGAGGCACTGAAATATCTTAGTTGTGATGCAGTTTCTACTCAGGTGTTTTTGGCAACTTGGTTTCCAAATAAACTGATGAACTGTTGGGATAGCATTTGACATACGTCTCATCTTTTTGGCTTTGTACATCCATACTTGTGACTGGCGTAGGTCTGTGCTAATGTATGAGTGGCGATGGCTCCACACATTTAAAAAGACGTCTTGCACCAGTTAAAGTTCCTTAGTCAGGTTGCTCAGTAGTACTTTAAGCATAATCATTTCAACTGGCAGCACTCCCCAAGGTGCTTGAGGCCTCCTAAACCAAATTATTTAAACCCACAGTGACAGCGAGGCAAATTTGTAGCTACAAAGTTCGACATGACTGATACCTTTCTAGTAATATTGCTCCTGATGAGGAGAGAATAGTAGTTCATTGCATGTGAGGAAATGCAGACAGACATACTCTGAGAGGAAACAATGAGATAAACTACTGGGGACATTCTGTCTGGTCATGACATGAAAGTCATGAAGTTAGCAAGCTGAAATAGAAGAACCTGAAAATACTGGTACTGCTAAAGATTAGTAGTTTATTTAGTAGTTTCACTTAATAGGCATCTGTGACCATAAACATAATTACAAGTGGGATAAACTTCCACTTGTACAGGGGAACCCAGTCTCCCTTAAGGGCAAAACTGGTAGCAGTAGAATGGAGGGAGATAAGTTGGAGGCGGAAATAATGATTTCATGTGTTTGTGAAAATAGTGGCCGTTCTTCTTGCAACTCACGTTCGAACAGAGGCTCTCCAGAGTGGACACCATCACACTCCACAGCAACCATTTCCGTCCTTTCCTATTACTACCACTACTTTCATCAGCTCTGCAATCTGAAATGCTAACATAAGCCACTGAGTTTCTGCCAGGCTCATGATTCCGCTTGCCGCTACCAAACTTGGGAAGTGCTGCCCTACATCTTGAACTGAGCGCCTAACTCTATAGCTGGGACTCATAAAATACTTCTAAATTCTGTAAATGTGTAACAGCCTTTGAGCAGTACATGGTTTTCTCAATACACTGAAGATGAGAAAGGGAGAAAGTAAAGAAATCCCTGTGCAACGATATCGTCAGGAAGCAGTAAGAGCAGGGCTGCTCCTGGGGGCCATAAGCCTGGGTGACTGGGAGCCAGTTGGGACTCTTCCTCAAGGGCCCAACCCCATGTGGGGCCACAGCAGTGACAGTGACAGGTACTGAAACCCAGACACATGAGGAGTCTGTTGGGTATGCTGCTGACAAGGCTGAAGCTGATGTGGGGCTCCTGGGCCCTGGCTGGAGGGCAATAAGGGTGGTGGTGAGGGCAGGACAGGGCTGCCTGCCCCCCCTGGGCCCTATCTGCTCCCAGGGCAGAGGTGAAAGCTGCCCCACAGCCTCTTGTGCCCCTGGGGCTTTCTCCCCTGCAGGGACGTCCTCACACTGCCCTGTCCCCAGCAGTGGTAAATATAACTATTTACTGGGCTGTAAAACTCTCCTTTGTAGAAATTTTCAGCATTGAGATTTTGTATCTTTATTTAACAGAGAACATCCATGATGCACAAAAGTAAGAAGTGTATGAACGCACTAGGTGTCTGTGTAAGTGTAATGACTTGTCTTCCTGGAAAGTAAAAGACAAAAACAAAAAACTTCAATTCTGGGAAGTCTAGCCTTTTGCAGTGTGGAAAGCCAATTTGCTTGTGTTGAGAAGTTTTTTGGAATAAATGTATTTTAACATTCAGTAAGGTAGAAAATGGATACTTACAGTACTATGAGAATCAGAATGGAAGAAATTAACTTAGAAATTCAAGTGAGGGCTTTGTGTAGAGGAAAGGAGAAAAAGTTAATCAATTTGGGAAAGAGACAGTATGTGAGGGAGAAACTATTTATAGAATTTCTGTTAATACAAGTTCACAAGCTGTTAGGAAGAAATCATTGGGATTTATTAATTTCTATTAATTTTTCCTGTCTGTAGAGATACCTTAGAACACAGTAGATATCAGCACAAGATTTCAAATCAGTTTGTAGGACACAGAGGCTTTCCTGGTTCTTTTTATACTTGTCCCCCTTACTGTTCAAGGCATTTGAAATGCATTTGAATGCATTTGAAACCTGGCAAGGGGTTCGCTGAGTGCCAGGGGCTATGGGCTGGCAAGCGGGGTTCACCTNCTACAGAGCACTTTCCTCACGAACAAGTTTTCATCTAGCTACCTGCAGGTACACAGGCTGAGGCAGTGTACTTGTGTTCCCAAGCTAACATGAGCCCTTTCTCACAGGCTAGTCCCCTGTTCAGGCCGTGATCTGTAATTTTCCATACAGCTGGTCTACTACTTTTTAGCTTTCCCAAAGATATTGTTGTCATAGCTCCTTAGTCCCACCTTACTTATTTGGAAAAAGAAAAAAGAAAAAAAAAAAAAAAGAAAAAAGCCTGCAGTGAAAGAAAATCATACTGACTCATCTAATTTCAAAATTTTGGAGTGTAAATAGCTAGTTTATTTTGTGTCTATTTTCTTTCTTCAGGCTTGATATCTCTACCAGCTGGCTGTCTTTTCCACAGAACAAAAATGAAGAAACACTCACTGTAACCATCTTGAGACTGTGACTGGATTTTGTTTTGATAATGTTACTTCAAACAGCAAAGACACTGAGAGTTGATCTGTGCTTTTCATCTGCCCTGATGCAGAGACAATGTTGTGTAAGCAAATGCATTTGTGATAATAATAATCGGAAACCAAACAAACTTATCCTTTTAAATCTACTTAACCTTGAACAATGGAATTATATGAGGGTGGCTTCAAAAGTAATGCGTCCTATTTCATGATATTGGCCCATGCCATCAGAGGCGGTTGTTGGTGGTATAGCAGTAGAGGCTGAACCTTCTCACCAATATTCCATTCAATTTTTTTTCCGTGAGACAGTTGGCAGCCGAGGAGCAGTCTGGCCAAATGGCATCTGATATGGAAGTGTATAGGAAGCAAAGAGGTGAAATTGAATTCCTCTATGTTGAAAAAATGGCACCCATTGATGTTCATCAGCATTTGCTGAACATTCATGGAGACCAAACAGCAACAGTGGGTCACTTCTACTGCTGCAGACTTTCATGAGTGTGACATGAAAGCTCTGGTTCATCACTAGCAAAAATGTATAGCTAATGGTGGTGACTATGTTGAAAAATAGTGTTTTGTAGTAAGCATTTGCTCTATTAGGTAGTGTTGTTATGTTCTTTGGATCTGTTGTGGTTTCCATGGAAATAAAAAATAGGAGGCATTACTTTCGGCTCAACCTACATACAAGCAATTCAGATACAATGAACGTGAATACAGCTCAGTTGTAATGAATGGTTCTTACTTTATATTTGATTGCAGTTTATTTCAAACTGCAAATAAGCTAATTCTGTTTATGTTTCTCTTTCTAAAAGCAAATATAATGAGTCAGACTTTCAAGAGAGCTCAAATCTCAGTCTGTCTGTGGACAGATAAAGTTCTTTAGAAAGTAGGCCAAAGCATTATGTTGAAATCTGACACTCCCTGTTAAACCATAGCTGTATTAATCTTTGCAGTATAATGTACCCAAATAGTCTATGTTATTTTTTGGATTATAGCTGGTAACTTTCTCTATCTGCACTAGATTTGTTCTTCTCAAATGCAACCCACTGATGGAAAGTTCTTCATCTAAGGCATCTGAGGTACTTTTTCCTTTTCTGAGATACTAAATTCTCTAAAATTGTGTGAAAATGGAATAGGATGGGTCTTAGAAATTAGATGGGAAATGACATCTGGGCCTGTCCTTTGGTTCTGTAATAATACAGAATAGGACATGAGTAAAATATACCTTAATCTTTCTTCCAGCCTTGAGGCTACCTGATACTATATTTCTCATTTTTTACTACTTTATTCATTTATTTATTTCACATTGAACCCAAAATGTTCAAGATTTACCAACAGCTCAGTTTGTAGTTGGTCTGAAGGGTGTATTAGTCTAAACCACTGGGTGGCACAAAGCAGCTGAAGTATATGTGAGTCTGATTCTACCTTTGCTTTCTGTGATTGACTGTAGAATAGCAGAATCATAGGATATCCCAACTTGGAAGGGGCCTACAAGGATCATTGAGTCTAACTCTGTCTCCGCCATGCTAATTTTACATGAGTGTAATTCTAATGACTTTGATTACTTTATTCCTGATTTACTCTTTCTGTAAAAGATCTGAGTGCCTTTTAGTTGTAGAGTATTATGCCAATAAATGCAGTACTGCTGTTTGCTTTTATTTGCATAAATAGGTGGTTGTCATGAGATACCGGGAGTCTGCTTGAAGACTAGAAATGTCAGTGTGTCTGTGCTTTAGGAGGAGAGGGAGGGAGGGAGGGAGGCAGGAGGAGGACATGAGAGGTGTTTTTGTATACTTCTTAACAAGCTCACTTTGCTTGCTGATTTATATTGCTTTTTTATTTAGCTGATTTAGACATTTTTTTCCCATATCTGTTTCTCCTCATTTTTGGCTTCTTAAAATCTCATTCTGACACTAAGCCTTTTCAATTGCATTCCGATAGGCTGCTCCTGTGCTTATAAACAGCAATACCTTGTGATACTTTGTAGCTCCCAGGTACTTTACACAGTATTAATTACATTATCATAACTATTTTAACCTCTGAAATGGAAGCATTTATTTTCTCATTTATGGTGTGGAGGAACTGAGCCATGACTTATTTAAGCAACCTGCCCAAATCTGACATAAATCCTTAGAGTGGACTAGGGATTTATAATGAGATTCTTTCACCTCACTGATCCCATTGACTGTTACAGGCTGTGTTTGCTGTCTTCCATATTCTCATCAGATTAATTTCCTTATCCTTCCTCTGGTCCTTTTTAATTTCTTTTGTCTGGATTTCAGTATTTCTTTCAAAAGATTGAAAGTATTATTCATAGAAGAGATTGAAGATATCTCTTTAAATTTTAAATATCTTACAATGCTCTGATAATACGATTGGAGTGCTGGGCTTAGAATTTTCATTTTGTGTTTTGTCTTTAAACAGAAGTGAAAGTATCAGAAATAGATAATCATACAGCTTTGTTTGCTATCTCTGAATTTGTTTTAAGGTATTATGAGAAGCATCTGATTCAGCTAAATACCCATGTGTTTTGAATTAGTTTTTCCATATTTTATTCCCCTTAGGAAGACCTCAATTCTCTTTTCTGAGTGGAATGTATATTTTATGAAGTTCAGTCTCTTGGTGATCACTTCATTCTGTATTGCAGAAAATTTTTTCTCTACAGTAAATTCTTGTGAAAAGCAAGATGGTAATAACATCCTCATCCTATTCTTTCTTTTGCTTGTTTTAAACTGGTTTCTGAAAGCATTTATGCTATTGTGATTTGTTGACTCATTTATATTTGGATACAATAGAAACATTATCGTACTGGATATGTTTAAGCTGGATTTCTTTCAATTCACTTCAAAGTTGAGGGGTGAAACTAACTATGGTTTGGTTTGTTTCTTTGTCTTCTTAGGCTTTTCTGTTCTGTTTTTGATCTTCCTTTTTCTACACCATGTACTGTGAAGATTAGTAGTGAGTGTTGCTCAGATGACTACAGGTGAATAGAACTCACTTGCAAAGCAGTCCAGCCATAGATTTCTGAGCCCGGAAAGTAAATGATGACTAGTTAAAAAATCATATTCATATTGAAATTGTTCTATGTGCTATAAATTCTAGCAATTTACCACAAGGGACAGTTATTTTTAAATCCATTTTGAGGGGGAGAGTAGTTCAGGTAGTGCTACAGCTTCTCCTGGGGGTGGGAGAGGTAGTAGGACCGTGGTTGGACCTTCTGCAGATTAACACCTGAGCTTGGTTTGTCACCTGTTATTCTATGTAACTTGGTGTAGGAATCTAATTCCTTACAGTGCCATGAAGCTTAAAAATCCCTCAGATTTTAGGAACCATTGTTTTTAAGCTTTATTACTGTTCAGGTTTTGNTCAGGTAGTGCTACAGCTTCTCCTGGGGGTGGGAGAGGTAGTAGGACCGTGGTTGGACCTTCTGCAGATTAACACCTGAGCTTGGTTTGCAAGTTCCATCATTTTCCAACTTGGAATATATGCTCTGTAAGGCTGGCAGTTTCAAATTTGGAACCTCATACTTCTCCTTTACTCAGCTACTGAGTAAATTTCTCATTTTTGTTACTGTCTTTTCTGAGTCTGCAACCAGATCACAGATCTCCAGTAGTAGGCAGTGAAATATCTAGCAAAACAGAGAATACCAATGTAGAGACAAATGATGAAGGTGCCCAAAATACTTAATCTAGACTTCCTTCATTGGCTAAAATTCCCACCTTATCTTTGCTTAAGACTTCCTTTCTAATTTTCAGGTATGTGGGTTTAAAGTACATTGTCCCAGCTGTCACAGGGAAAAGATGCTCAGTTTACGTAATTAAACCAGATCAGGATCAAAGTTGTTTTATTGATTTACTAATGACATTCAATTAACTGGCAATCAGTGATCTGTACCTTCAGGACTGATATGAATAACAGAACAGATAAACTGCAATACTGTCTGCTTAAAAGTGTTAATAAACATCCTTCTATAACTAATCCCAAGGAGTTCTGTTTCTCACACCAAGATGAACATAGGTATATTTTGGTTGGTCCTGTGTGGAGCCGGGATTTTTACTCAATGACCCTTGTGGGTCCCTTGCAACTCAGGATATTCTATGATTCTGTGATACACATATGCAGATGTACAGACACAAGTAGGCATCCCAAGCCTCCCAAGCAGTATGGATTACAAGTTAACACATTCCTTTGGGGACTGTAGGATATGTGGGTGATCCAGATTTGTCTATACCTGTGCTGATCTCTATGACCCACCAACGCAGGGGCACTGTAAAAGTACCCTAGGAATTTGCCTGTGCACAGCTGAGGTGGAGGTCCTATCTGTGCCCCCCCCCAGATATTGGACCTCATCTGAGTGCAGAGACATTGCATTTGATCCCTAGCAGCATAGGAAGCAAAGTCTAGTAGAGGTCCCCTTGGTTGGCGCGTGGGTGTGTGTTACTCTTGAACCTGGCTGATGGTCTTCATTTTCAGTGTGGTCAGCTTTGGGCAGACAATCTCCCAGACATTTTTGAGTATTTAGTTCACGCATGCTGTTGACCCTCCTGTTCCTCCTGTCTTACTAGCAGTTGTTATCCAGGCCATTTGGCCCCGTCTGTGCTCCCCCATATAGCCTGCTTGTGTTAAACGAATCTCTTAGTAGCAGATTTGTAAGTGACTAGAGGTTAACTCACTTTTAAAACTTGACTCAGTGTCTCCTGTGCTCTCAGAATATGAAATGTTATTGCAAATCACTTTTATATGTGCTCCAGCAACAGCCGGTTTTCCAAGAAATTCTAACTTGTCAATAAAGATATTGTTTAACAGTTGTATAGTCTTTGCTTTTATGGACTCATATCCTGCAGCCACTTACCAATTGAAGTTCTAATAAAATTTCAATTACAAAGCAATGAGCATTTTGAATTTTAGGGTGCCAATTTAAAAAGAAAAAAGAAAATATCCAAAACAAAACAAACCACAAAAAAGCAACAACAAGCAAATAAACAATAAAAACCACACGAGGTACTGACATAAGTGGCAGTCAGGCACCAAATTCTGTTGATGACTGGTGTAAAATTTGAGAATCTACCTTGGATGCTCTATGTTCCTTGGTACTGCCAGAAACTATAGACAGTGGTTTTCAAGCCCTGATGGAAGCATCAAGGTAACAAAATCAAAATCAATTTTGAAGAGAAAACTAATTTACTAAATTCAAGTTTAGGAATGAGGAAGTTTCAGTTGTTGTTTTAGACTTATTCTGAACATTCTAGGAGTGTGGATGTTTGTTCAAAAAATGGAAGGGCCTGTTGATTACAAAATATTGAAAAGGAGATATTTTTGCTAGTTCGTCACTTTGCTCTATAGAATGAATATTTTCTGATACTTGCACTCCTTCACTTAAATTTAAAAAATCCTGTAACCCAAGATTTTGAGAAGCCTCAGCAATTAAGAGCTTCCTTGTGTTTCAAAGGACTATCAAAAGTATGTTATTGCCTGCTATTTTGTAGAGATTAGTGTTTTTTAATTAATTACTATCACTGTCAGAAATAATTTCATACAAACCATTCTTTTCTTTTGTCTTTCATCTTCAATCCCTGATCTGAGTCTATCTCAGATGTTGTCTTGGTCTGTTTATGTTTATCCAGTTCCTTACGGGCTTGTTTTCTATTTTTTTTTTCAGATGAATTAAAGACCTTTTTTATTTTTTTCTAGTTTACAGCTGGGATTTTATGTGGCATAGAACTCTGTAACAGCATCTGTGCGTATCAGCCCACCATATGGGTGGGAGGGAAATAGCTTAATTTAGTGCATGTGCATTAAGTAAATGAAGACTTGACTATTGCTGGGCTACAAATTACTAAATGCTATTGAGAATGGTAGGTTGGGGAAGGATTACAAGAAACTAAAGGGTAAATATGATCTAAGTGATGTTATATTGTTTCTGCTAGATGCTTCTTCAGGGTTTATCCAAAGCAGTGACTCAGCAAGCACGTCTAGTCAAAGAATCATTAAAGGTTAAAGCTTGACCAATATGAGCGAAATGAGATTGACAGAAACTACAGCTGAGGGCTCAAAGGCTTACTTTTGTTCCAGTGAGACAGAGTATCAGCTTCACTTATTCAGCTAAGGGCACCAGTAGTCCCAAAGTAGTTTCATTGATAACATACAGTCTGAAGTCTAAATCTTGTGTGACTTCTTTTTTAAAACTGCCCTTGACTGTTATTGCTTTTAAAGTCCTTTTAGCTGTTAGCACAATAGGTCAGCTTTGTATCTAATATTGCTGACCTACGAGACTTGTTTAAGGATAAGGTGACTTTACACAGATTTGGTTTAGAGAGGCAGATAGGTGTAGTGCTGGAAGAAATACCTGCTCACCTCTCAATTTTAGCTAGTTTTACTTGCTGAAGTGCTAGAGATGTTGAATGAATTTTGTATTTATGGCTATAATGTAGCTGCTGAATGGACAAAAACATCACCAGAAAAGACTACTACTTTTTATGAAGTTCAATCAACATCATTTGATGTGAAATTGTTAAGCCACTGCTGGTTCTTTAGCAAAGATATGACAACAGTCAATATCTAAGTAGTCTGATATCTCAAATAAGTAACAGATTAGAGAGTACATGCAAGCAACCTGACAGATGGTCTTGGTTAGGCCAGGCTAATGTGCAGGGGAAATGTTCATTTCTGTAGCTAATTTAGTTTCCAAATATTAGCCAAAATGGCATTCTAAGAAAAACAAACAAAACAAAGAAACCAACCAACCAACCCCAAAACCAACAAAGCAGGTTGTGTTAGATGGAGATAGCTACAGCTGTATAGAAAAGGTAGAAAGTACGACATGGTTGAGGTCTGCCTGTGTCACTGGAGTGTATGCCTATCTTTTGCGAAATCTTACAGAAAGGAGCCACAAAACTCCATCCTGCTGACTTTTGGCTGCTAATTTGGTGAGTTCTTTTTAAGATTTTTGTCTACAAAAGTAGACAAAGACATATTTAATGACACTGGGATGAGTTATGAATATTAGTTTCCAGATTCTGATCGTTCGATGTCTGATGCTAGCCACTGGGGAAGATACAGAAATGATTCTTGGATGAAGGATGAGAATCATCAGCCTCTTTCTTCCAAGACAGCATCACACAACTTGATTAGAGTCAGATACATCCTTGCCTCTCATCTTTATTCAATTTTGAATTGATTTCTACGTAGTGAAAAATGTGTTTTAAATTGCAAGAGCAACATAAAGTTTTTAAAGTGAATGTCAGGCTTCCAGCAAAAACGCTTAAAAAAACCAAACCACTTTGACTCTTTCTCTGGGTTGCATTTTATAAGGACCAAATCCCATCTGTAGGAAATGTCAATAATAAATTGGGCAGAATGCTTCTTTTCTGGGTTATATAGAATACTTAACATGCCCATTCCTCAAGTGCATGCTTTGGGTATAACATAAAATGTGGTATTTTGTTAAAGATACATGGCACCATGTGGAACAGTGTGGAGGTCATTTCCTAAAATAAACTTATAATGCTGTAAATAAAGTCTTATAATCCCAGTTCTGTGCTAATGTAGCTCTACTACCTGCCATTCTGGAGTTACCTTGTGTAGTGTTGTCTATGGGAACTTTTTATTTTGTTATGTGGGTGCTTATAATCATAGAATCACAGAATATCCTCAGTTGGAAGGGGCCCACAAGGATCAAGTCCACCTCCTGTCTCCACCTAGGACCACCAAAATCAAACCCTATGCCTGAGAGCATTGTCCAAATGCTTCTTGAACTCTGGCAGGCTTGGTATGGTGACCACTGCCATTTGGGAGCCCATTTCAGCACCCAATCACCCTCTCAGTGAAGAATCTTTCCTAATATCCAATCTGAACCTCCTCTGGCACAGCTTCATACCATTTCCTTAGGTCCTATCACATGGTCGTCAAAGCTAAGGGTCTAAGCTTTCTATGCTGTTGCATCACATACTTCAAGAATGTTCTTGGTTAAACTACTTAGCGTATGTGCCTGAATGGACATGCTCCGCAGTGTTGAAAGGCATTTGGTCTAATAAATTCTAAGTTCATGAGTCTGTGATGAATTTTGGAACATTAGCTATAGGTAGTGCTGAATGGAAAAATGAAGAAATGTTTGATGTGCAAGTGAAAAATCAAAACCTGAAAAAGCTTTGAAAACTTTTCAGGAGAGTCTACAGTGTTTCAATTGAAAAAAAAAAAAAAAAAGGAAAGGAAAGGAAATTTAATATAATAAAAACAACACATACATATAATTTGATTTTGATGAACTCTAATAATGATATTGTAATATGTAATGTTGATAGTGAAAGCATAAAAGCTTCGAACCATTTAAGATATGTGTTTTAAAATTATGATTAATTTTCCTTTGAACTTTCATACTTTCCCCTGCAATTTCTGTAATTAAAAGGAATTTTCTGAAGTTCCTTATAATCTTGTGAATTATAGAAAGAAATTTTTGAAAAAATCTTTGCTCATCCTTTTAAAATATAGTCTGTCAGATAGCCTGAAATTTATTTGTAATTTTTAATGCAAAAGAAGATTTCTTCGTGTTTCATAGGATTTTCATAGGAAAGGTTTCATAATTTCATAAGATTTTCATAGGAAAGGTGAAGAACTTACTAGAAAGTTGAGTCACATCCCTTGGCCTGTGAAATGCTGCCCCACGGCACTGGATTGATGAAGAACCTGTAAACTTCACTTTATAAGCTTCCATCTATAAACTCTTATGATGCTGTGTTTTAGATGTTTGGTGAAAATAATGTTGATAACACACTAATGTTTTAGCTCTTGCTGATTAGTGCTTACACAGAGCCAAGGACTTCTCTGCTTCTCACATTGCCCTTCCAGTGAGGATCTGGGGTGCACCACGAACTGGGAGGGGATACAACCTGCACAGCTGACCTAAACTGGACAAAGGGATGTCCCACACCATGTGGCATCATGCTCAGCAATAAAAGCTGGAGTAAGGAAGAAGAAGGGAGGGATATTTGGAGTTATGGTATTTGTCTTCCTAAGAAACTGTTATGTGTGATAAGCCCTGCTTTCCTTGAAATGTTTCGGCCAATGGGAAGTAGAGAATTAATTTCCTGTTTTGCTCTGCTTGCATGTATGGCATTTTCTTTACCCAGTAAACTGTCTTTATCTCAGCCCATGAGTTTCCACAGTTTTACCTTTCCAATTCTCTACCCCATCCCACCTGAGGAGAGTGAATGTGTGGCTCTGTGGTGCTCAGCTGTCTGCTGGGGTTAAACCACAATAACACAGAAAACACATCATGTAAAGCATGAATAACAGTAGAACAAGCAGATAACTTGTTTTCTTTCAAGCACAATGCAGCTGTAATGCAAGTAAGTAATGTAATTATTACTTCTTAAGATATAAACTTCTTATATTACTTATTCGATATCTGGAATCTTATTTTAAGGTTGTACACTTCAAAGCCTAACCTCTAGATTATTCAAACATCCCAGGCAAAAGACACTATGAAGGGAGTTAAATATTCACACTGTTTCATTCTTTAATTTGCTTTACCCTGGCATACCTAGGTGAAACGGATTATTGCCCAAATATACTCTCCTGTACAATGCTTTCAAAGCCTTAGAGTGAGGAGATGGAAGAAAGGGGGACTAGCTTGATCGTTTATAAACCTTATATTTACAACAGAAAAGAAGATGGAATGTAGATGCTGTAATTAAGTTAAACCAGTGGACATGACAAATTTGATCATTTTTCTTTGTGCAATGTAGAATTATTTTGATTTAGACTGATTCACAGTAAATTGTAATTTGCATACTGTGGTATTGTGACACTTAAGTATACTACAGCTTGATCTTTTTCAGACACTTCACTAATCTGTGTAGAAGTCTCTTGAAAGTGAATACAGTTAACAGAACTGTTACAAAGATTATGTATTTATATATGTTAACTACATATGTATGCGCATATACTTTTATTAATAGAAAGACACGCACATGCTACATGAAGTTCTTTGTATGCATGGTAACGGAAGTTTGCTTTATACTCTCATTTATATTTACTTGGCTAATGTTCTTTTAGGTTTTCCTACTTTGAGGACAAGTTCTGTTCAACTCTTGGCTATGTGGAGTACTTTTACCTAATAGGCTAATCTTTTATCTGGAAGAGTAATTTCAGTTGATCTTTGTCAAAAGGCATCAGACAAGTCACCAAGCAAAGGTTGTTGCCAGTACAGAGGAAGGAGGTGATGTCATAATTTGTGCTATGAATCCAAGGATAATTTTATGAAACTCAATATATGTGTATAAACAACAATTCTTGAGCATCATGTTCTAAAGTTTTAGATACCCATTACCAGCTTTATTCAGGCACTACTGAACAAGTGAGTAGTCTTGTTTACCATACCTTTGTTATGACTGCTATCCAGTCATGTTGTATATGGTATGCATAGCCCTCTGAATGAGAAGTTGTTGGTTATATGGAAACTACCAGTTTTTCCAAACAAAATCTGAGAACCCTTCTGTTCGAAAAGTATATTCTCCTTCCAAATGTTGTTAAGATTTTGTCTATGTCTAACTGTGCCTTAGGGGAAGCGCAATGTATGTGGTTGATGCTATTCCCGTTAGAGCATGACAGTTACTGTCGCCTGTTCTCTTGGCTTTGATTTCTGATTCTTTTGGTTCAGTGATTTCCAAATTAAATATGTCCAGATGCTGCGTTTCATTTATTCTGAGTACACAAACAGATAACTGTTTTACTAACCTTTATGCATTTTAGGAGTAATTGAGATGTTTAAGGTCGCAAAACAAATATAAAACCCTTTGATTGACTCCGTATGATTCTAAAAGTCAGAATTGTAATAAAATATATCATTACTCCAGAATACATATGCATGTTCTAAAATCTGAAAATAAATTCATTCTTCTAGACAAAGTATACAGCATCTCTCTACATTCACTGCCACTCAAGCATGGCCATATGCATCTGCTCATTTTTGTTTTCTTTCTTTCTTCTTCATCTTCTTCTTCTTTTTTTATTTTTAAAATAATCTTTCTACATCTGCAGCATCATAGGTAGATTTCCTAAAGCTAAATATGTGCTGAATCTATTTTTTGCTCACTTACACTAGAAAAGAAAGTTGGAAAAGATGTATGTTTGAATGGTTCAGCACTTTTTTTTTTTTTTTTGAATGATGGCTTAAGACCTTAGACACTGTATTACTGTTAAATTTAGTCTCTTGGAAATGCCGCAGTCTAGTGAAATTGACACAAATATACTATTAATAAAGAATTTATTGATTCACTTACCAGAATGTACATTAATAAAAATAAGTCCTCACTGCAGCTTCAGAAGTATTTTGTAAAAGAAGGGCCACACTGTTAGAAGGACTTCAAAGCTAATTAGTATGATTGTAATGATTTCAAAAGGCTGTTTCACAAAATCATTAGGGCTAGAAATTAATCTTTGAGCTATATTAGCTCAGAGACCTGCACTTTCTTCACACTTTGCAAGCACAACCAAACTGCCATTAAGTTCAAGGTGCCCTCCATGATGTTTTATCAGAAAGTGAATTCATTTAAGAGTTTCGTTTCAGCAGTATCTAGCTACAGAGAAAGAAGAGTACCCTATAATGACTGACAGAGTAACTGGTTTCACATTGGAATTTCATCCACAGGAATCAGAAGATTTCTAAGTCACAATGAGATTTGAAGGTACTCAGTTGACTTTGTTATTGTATGCTTATCTCTGACTTAAAACAGTTCTTAAGCATGATTTAAATGAATATGCTTTATGGATTTAAAGTTATTGCACCATACCCTGTGCAGAAACCACTCTTTTGAATTCCCCTTCAATGTTAGCATTTCTCAGCACTTCTTTCTTATTCAACCCCTCAAACACATTTTAAGACCTGGTTTCAGAACCACCATTTTACTTGTCTCTAACCAATGCTACCTTATATGTATTTCCGTAAACATTCATAAGAATTGATAATAGCACCTCTTTGCTTGGCAACTGCAAGAGAGATAGGAAATTGTAGTGAATGTTCTTCAGATAGTGGCTATCTCAATTCTGACAGGAAATTATCTAGACCTCCACTGTTGGCTTTTCTTTGCTGGTGAGCTAGAAACATCTTTGAAGTAAAGATAAGTAACTCAGTTAAATAAAATAAAAGCAGAACCAGTGGTAGAAGTAGAGAGTAGTTTTAAGTAGTTTTAAGTTTTAGAGAAGTAGAGAGTAAGAATATTGGAAAATAATCCTTCAGCAGCTGTAAAAGAGGAGGACAGTTTAGTTATTCTTGTAAATCAACACAGCTGTTAAGATTGTCTGTTTTGATTTAGATGTCCCTGAAAATGTTTCTTAGTCCTTAACTAATAACTTTATTTTTCTCTACTGTTACTGTAGGAACACAATGCTGTGGTCTGTTCCCACATGGGAGTTTTCTTCTGTCTGATGTTCTGAGGTAACTGAGAGAATCCCTATGCATCCCTCTGTGTTGATACCATAGAATACTGATTCAAAAATGTATTTAGTTTCCATGCTCTGTCTGTCCTGTGGTAGTTATACAATACTTGTTTAAAAGAATTCACTAGGATTTTAGGAGATGTATTTGCCCATATGCAAGTATGCAGAAATACTAGTTACCGCTTTTTTGTTTCCCATGATGTTACTATTATAAAATATTGCTGTTTTTCTGATGTCACCCTCTTTTTCCAAATTCATGCCTGAAGTTTCCACTTGGATACCTGTCCAAAATTCAACAGTTTTCATAGCCAGACTTGGAAGTGGGGGAGCATTTTTAACAGGAAGATCTTGACAGCAGCAAGTTGATATTTTATTATCAGAAGATACAAGAATTGAGAACAGGACTGATTTAACTTGTACAGTTTGCCTTTCCTTAGAAGACTCTTTTACAGAACTGACTGTTCGAGTGGAAGTTAGATAAATTGGAAAAATCCAACACAAATATTCTGAATTAACAAAAATGTTAAACACAAATCTCCCACCTTGACCAAATTCTGTCCCCTATTTATCCTCATTAAAACAACAGCAAACAAATGTTCTGTGTGAAATATATGACCCTGGATGGTTGTAATTTATCATACATACTGAGTGGACACTACTGTTAAGATTTTGCATAAGCATGCTATCAGAACATTTTCCCTTTGCACTTTTTCTTTTTTTTCTCTTTCAAATAATAATTTCCAAATGCAATCAAGTAAGACTGAATTTCAAAATACAATCAAGTAAGACTGATTGACTATAATACTAGTGAATTACAGGCAAAATTCTGTGTAGTTACTGAACGTGGCAACCATCAGGATGACTCAGGCATGCACCAGTGCTGAACTAGTTGTCTGACAGATAGTGATATGAAAAGGGCAGGCTGATAGACAAGTTTGGAATAACCTTCTTAGTGAAAAACTTTCTTCATTACACAGCCAGTTAGCCAAGGTTTGTCCTTGAAAGTAAAAAAGCTTGTGCCTTCTAAATCTTTACAGTGCAATTTAAAGCTTTTGTCCATCTTGCTAGTCTGCTGTAAGGTGGATTGGTTCATTGATTGTTTGGATATAGGTCACCCAATCACTGCGGGTCTCTTTATAGGCCTATCATGGAATTGGATTGCTGTGGGATGGACCTTATTCTGTTCTGCAAAGTTCAAAGGGGGCCTACATGACCTGAATATCTGACAGTAGGTTTGGCTGTGGGATCAGTAACCTAGAATTCAAATATATCCTTGCACGGTATCTTTAGCTTGAGATTCTTTTTTGCTCTTTCATTCTTTGAAGTACAACAGAAGAGAATTTCTGCAAGAACATATATATTTTTTTCCTTTTTATTATTTAGTTTTTTATTTCTTTAAAGCTGGGCGCTGGTCTCAACTTATTCTTGATCAATATGCCTTCTGGCTATAAGTTTTTCTTTAACATGGGTGACAACCAATATGTTTTCTCCAGTTGCTTTTAAGACGACAGTCATTACAACGAAAAATCATGTATGCAAAATCTCCAAATGAGATTAAATCAAAATGCATGACTGACATTTATATGTGATGATAAATTTGTTAGTATCATCAAAAATGCACACTGGCACAGAATCCACGACACTTACTGAAAACCTTAACAGTGAATATGATAAAGTCCCAATAAATTCTGTTTGGCATGCACTCACTTATAAAAATATTATATAACAATTTTTCTATATATATACACATCATCATTATAATTGTTTGTTTCTCAGAAATTATCTTTTTAAGACAACGCCTGCTGTAAGAAAATTTTCTCTTCTGTAGTTCTGACATGAAATATTTCACCCAAAACAATTTTTTTATCCTTCTCATTACTTTACACTGCTCTGCAGTTGCAGTTCTGATTATTTATCTGGCTTTTTTATTATTTTATTTTATAAATTCTAAGGACTGATTAAAACCAAAACAAAACCGAACCTTAACAATCTAGCTTATATCATTCTGTTTACTTTTCATGAAGCCAAATTAAAATCTTTCTTGTGGAGAATCATAGGACACAAACATATTATTTTGGATATTTGTTTCACTGAATTTCTAGCATTTGAGAGTATGCTTAGAAAGTGCAATTACTTTGCTGTATGTATCTTAATCTAAAAATAAGACCATTCTCCACACTCTTCAGTATTTTATGATTGATATAAAGATTACTGAGTAGATTACTGATTTTATTACCGGACTACTTTTACTCCAAATGTTAATTTGAGAAGTAAAGTTTGCTTACATATGCTATACCATGAGTAAAGTTGATCCTTTTTCTGATGGCAATTTGCTTCCAAATTATGTATTTTTTTTCTTTTTGGCTCGAATTTGTACTGTCTTCAAATTTCCACATGTTGCAGCATGCAATGCTGTAAATTGAAAACAACTTTCTTCTTGTCTTCGGAGGGAAATATAGTAATTTGTTTGAGTGAAGATAAGGGGGAAGCATTCCTATTTCAGAGCATGTGGATTTATTGTTAGCTGGGATTGAGAGCCTTACACATAGCTGCTGTGTAGAATTTGTCAGGACAGGGACAGTCCTAACATTCTCTGTGGCAACAAGATACTGTAATGTGACTCGGGCCACTCCCAAACATAGATTTGTGAAATGGTTATTTCCAGGTAGTCATCCATTTTTCTTTTCATATCTGCCATTTTGAATAGTGTGTGACACAGATGACAAACCTTTCTGAAAGGGACAAAAGTGCTTCTGACAATATATTTGGAATACATAAACAAGAGAGTGCTCAGCAATTAGACTTCTGCTCACCAAGACTGTTGTTCCAATGGCTATTAATTATAACTAAATAGTTTTTGGAGAATATTCACAATGTATTCATTGAAACAATTTCAGTCTGTTTATAACAGAATTCCTTGTATTAACTGCCTTATTCTAATCGCTGCTCAGTTATATTATTGAACAGTGAATTATCAGTAAAATGCTTTTCAGTCTCCTTTTTGTAGAACTCTATTAATAACAGAATCACAGAATCACAGAGTAGTGAGGATGTGAGGGACCTCTGGAGGTCATCTGGTCAAACCACCTGCTCAAGCAGGGCCACCTACAGTATGTTGCCCAGGACCATGTCTAGGCAGCTTTTGAAAATCTTCAAGGAGGGAGACTCCACAACCTCTCCTGGCAACCTGGGCCAGTATTTCATCACCCACACAGGAAAGAAATTCTTCCTGATGTTTAGAATGAACCTCTTGTGGTCCAGTTTGTGCCTGTTGCCTCTTGGCACCATTGAAAAGAATCATAGAATTGTTTAGGTTGAAAAACACCTTGAAGATCATAAAGTCCAACCATTCCCGTATCCCTACAAGTCCATCACTAAACCATGTCCCTAAACACCACACCCATACGTTTCTTAACTACCTCCAGGGATGGTGACTCTGCCAGCTCCCTGAGCAGCCTGTTGCAATGCCTAACCACTCTTTCCATGAAGAATTTCTTCATGATATCCGATCTGAATGTCCCCTGGCACAACTTGAGGACATGTTGCCTTGTGTCCTATCACTTGTCACCTGAAGGTCTCAAAACTGAACACTGTACTCAAGGTGTGGTCTCATTAGTTCTGAGTACAGAGAGACAATCTCTTCCCTAGTCCTTCTGGCTGCACTATTTCTGTTACAAGCCAGAATCCCATTGGCCTTCTTAGCCGCATGCACACACTGCTGGCTCTGCTTCATCTGGCTGCTGACAAGCACTCCAGGCCCTATTCCACTGAGCAACTTTCCAGCCTGTCTACCCCTAGACTATACCACTGCATGGCGTTGTTGTGACCTAAGTGCAGCATCCAACACTAAGGCTTGTTGAACGTCATGGACATGGCCCCATAAACCTAGCCTTTCCTAAACCCTCTGCAAAGCCTTCCTACCCTCAAGCAGATCAACACTCCCACCCATCTTGGTATTATCTGTGAACTTACCAAGGATGCACTTGAGGCCCTCATAAATATAATTGATAAAGATATTAAATAAAACTGGCCCCAGTACTGAGCCCTGGGTGGATTTAAAGTCCATCTTCTTCGCACCCTCCTGTTGTGATATAACCTAACAGGCAGCAAAGCACCACACAGCTGTTTGCTCACTACCTGTCTACATGACATACTTTTATAACCGTGTTGTCTGCCCAGGCAGCAATATCTTGTAACAATGCAGTAGCCCAGTTGTTCTGCTTCTATTGCTGTAACCATGTCCACAGGACATTTGCCACCATCTATAAGTCAGCATAGGGATAGAACAATGGCCATGTTTTCGTTGTCCAAAACAAGCTGGATGGCTTTCACTTCTGCAAATTGGCTTGATTCACCTTATCCTTAGGCAGTTTTCACATCTCTTCAGGTATGTATAGACTTTGATAAGATCTCCCCTCTCACTTGCATAGGGAAGAGAATTGGAAAAGAAGTAGTACTCAGATAAAAAACTGCTAAGACAGAAAAGGAAGACAGCAATGATAATATATATATGATATATAATATACAATATATAATGTATATAATGATAATTTTATATATATATATATTTATAAAACAAGTGATGCACAAAGCAATTGCTCACCAGCTGCTGACAAATGCCCAATCAGTCCCTGAGCAGCGGCTGCCACCCCAGTCAACTCCCCTCAGTTTTATGGTTTTTTCACATTATGTCATATGGTATGGAATATCCCTTTGACCGGTTTAGGTCAGCTGTCCTGGTTCTGTCCAGTCCCAGCTACTTTTGTCCCTCCAGCCCCTTGCTGGCAGGACAGTACTAGAAGCCGAGAAACTGAAATGTCTTTGGCTCTGTGCAGCACTGTCAGCAATGATGTGTGTTATCAACACTGTTTTTTTCCTAAAGCAAAAACATAGCATTATACCAGACACTGTAAAGAAAATCAACTCTGTCCCAGCTGAAACAAGACAAATGCATAGGATTTTTTTTCTTAAAATACAGGTTCTCACAATCCTACTCTCTTTGAGTACCTCCCAGTAGCTATGGGATTATGTGTGGATGGTTAGTTCAAGAATCTAATGATAATCTCACTTTTTCTTCTGGGATTTAATATTTAGGTCAAAAATACTGACAGATTGAACTGACTTTTCAATATGAATTCATTCAATGCAATGTTTCATCTAGAACACTTTGTAAGAGAACCGTAATGGCTGATAGATTTCCTTTGTGAAAAAAAAAAAAACACAATGAAGAGAGGGCTTTCCTAATGAAAACTTTTATACTTAAAGCCACAACACAACCCATAGGCAGTTCTTTTCTATTTAATCTTTTGAAGTATATTATTGACATGAAGTTGTGACAGGGGAGGGTTAGGTAGGTTGGATATCGTGAAAAGATTCTCCACTGAGAGGGTGATCGGGCACTGGAACATTCTGCCCAGGGCTGTCGTCACAGCACCAAGCTGCTGAAGTTCAAGAAGCATCTGGCCAACACTCTCAGTCATATGGTCTGAATTTTAGGCAGTCCTGTGTGGAGCCAGGAGTTAGACATAAAGATCCTTATGGCTCCCTTCCAACTCAGGATATTCTATACTTCTATGATTCTATGATATTTCTATGTGAACTTCTATTTTCTGAGAATACAGAATAGAATTCCCAGTAAACCTTGACTTTTACTACTTTTCTGGGAGAAGATGTTTTCTTGTTTTCATAAGGTATCTTGCTATCCTTGGGTTGTAATGGATTCCTTGATTTCATCATTTGAGGGAATCCTAACTTTGCAGTACTGTTTTCTGGGTTTCTGCCCTCATCCCACCAAAAATGGGGAAAATGCTTGGAATTTTCTGTGCATTCAGTAACTTTTCAGTTAAGTCTGATACCAGAACAAATGAAATTTTTGTAACACAAACAGAGGTACTTTGCTTTCCTGCTTTGAACAGACTTTATAGAAACAAGCTATTTGGCCTCAGTGCAGTCAGTTTTGTTTGAGACTTATGTGGTAATCTTTTTTGCAAAAGAAACATTCAGCACAGTGTCTGAGCAGAAGTAACTCAGATTTACTGAGCTGCCAAACAGAGAAGCAAGTTAGGCAGTTTTCTTGATAATGGAAAACTGTTTCTGAAGTCAAAGTTTAAGTTTTGTTGAACACTTTTATGTCATGATCAGTCTTGCTCTCAGTGTAACTATTTTCACTCCAAATATACTTGAATATTTTAAAAATAGCTTTAGATGAGCATGAGAAGGCAAATCATATTTTATTAGCAGCTATATTCATTGGAACTATGTGGATGGTGAAGATCTCTTTGATATATAGATTTATTAGCTAGCATCTGTATTAAAATTTACGGACAATGGTACCTGGGGAGGCATTTTGTCTTATGCTGGATAAGCTTCCCATCTTGCTTACTGGGAAGAAGAAATTGTGACTTTTAGTCATTTTTAACAACTTTCACAGATGTAATCACTAGTTTTTCAACATTTAACAAATTTGAGAGATACGGGGCTTAGCAATATATTTTGGTAGGGATAAGGATTGTTACTGAAGACAGCATTACATTTTTAACTTCACAGGCTGTCTCCATTGTAGATTGGCATATAAGAAGTGAATAAACAACTTCTTACAGTTTGAAATGGAAAGTCATAGAACGGAAACTAATGAAGTCTAAACCCGTTCATTTATTTTGAAGAAATCTGAAAAAGGGATGCGGTGTCAACAATTTTTAAAGTCTTAAAAGTATGTTCCCATTTTGGCCTTCTTTTACTCCATTCCAGTAATGTAAGAGAGAGTTAAAAAAAAGTTAAATCACTTTACTGGATAGCCTAAAAGTGTAGAAGACAAATACAATCCACTCTCAAACTGTCAATTCCTATTATAACCTCAACAGAAGCTGAGTATAATTTTAAAAAGTGTTAGGGCAAAACATAGAGTGAAGAAGTGGGCTACCTCTGTCTCCTGAACCATCAGATGTGTCTTATGAATGAATTGTGTGGCAAATGAGGGAGGGACCATGGTAAATGATCAGTTCTGTGTAATGGATATCCATAGCAGAGTAGAACTGAATTTTGTGCAGTAACTAGCTGATTCTAATTATATTTACTTATCATGATAAGTGAATGTCAGAAACCTAGCCTGTTTTTCATTCATGCAGTTAAATTTCTAAACCTAGACCTGGATCTTAAACGCCGATGTGATTCTTTCTGTAATAAAACTCACAAATTGCAGACATTTATGTGACAATTTTTGCCTCCAAACATCATTGCAAATGTCCAGCAACGGCTAGCTTTTTATTTTTATTATATTTATTTTTATTTTTAATTTGTAGTTATTTTAAATTTTAAAAAAGTGTTCAGGCATGTTGAAAGCTGTTGAAAGGACAAGATACTCAGAGATGGACATGTAACAATCTGGAGATATGAACATCACATCTGTCACATATTGCAGACAATGAATTCAGAGCTGTGTGCAACTGTGGTTGATCTAAGCTATGGCTATTGATAAATGGGAAGTCTTGTTGTAAGCAAGGCAACAGAAAGCACTTTGCTTCCCGAGCAGGCCAGCTGCTCACAAACAAGTGCTCCACAGGGAAAATAATTCAATTCATATAATCATCACTAGCTCAGGAGTGGAAATAAAAGAAGGGAACAAAGAAGTGATGAAAGTTAGAATTTGGAGGGATTGACAGGAGGTTGGGTGGCTTTGTTAACACCCACAAAGCATTGATGGCACTTGTACATTAGACTTTTGCTTTATTCATACTGTTATTAATTTTTAAAGAGGCATTAATATATTTCATTTGTATCTCTGAAATGTGCTGTCATATTCACTCTGAATATGGTTCCTGTTTTTTTTTTTAGCTTTAACCTTGATCTGCATGTTCACCACAGGTGGGTATGAATTTGGAAGTCATGAAGTTATTGTCTAAGGTAGCTGAAAATGGCACCTTTGCTCATAAGAAATGCTGTCTGTGCTAGAATATGAGTTTTAGGGAAGACGTAGAAAGAGAAGGATAAAGGAGGAAACTTGACATAGAAGAGTGAAGAAGCCCATGCAAAGCTTATTGAAGAGTCTGGCAGCAGAATAGAATAGATGAAACCCTTGAGAGTTCCCACCACACTATCTGGAGTCTTTTGGAGTTCCTATGGTTTTATTCCACCACACAGAATTAAAATGTTTCCTGAATCTTTTAATATTGCTTTTTTTTTTTTTTTTTTTTTTTTTAACATCTTCATAGAAAATAAACACCAGGCCTTATTTCTCTGGAAATAGGAGATAGTCATTAATGAGACTAAAATGAATAAATTTGAATCAATGCTGACATTCTGCAGAAAAAGGTGGTATTATCGAGTAGCTTATACTCTTCTTGATGACACAGTATTTAGATATTGTTCCTAAATGGTACCAAAAAAGCTACTGGTGTCATGAGACTACCGCCTTCAGCTTGTGCTGCAAGTTTTTAACACATTCTGTCAGCAACTTTTGACCAACTATCAGAAGGTCTAGGGTAGGGTTGAAATCTTACAGCTGGGATGTCTTGAGAAAATAGGTAAGAGCAATAGAAGTTCTGCTTCCTTGTATGTTGCGAAGTCATCAGGAGCTGGAATTCTGCAGTGAAACAATATACTCATCACAGCTTCATGTGCATCATCTTGCCTTCTGTTTGGTGATATCTCAGCCTGGATAGATTCTAGTCTAGGCAAGAATAAAGACAGGCCAATCCACTGCTACTGAAAGGCTGATGATTCCTGAAATGAAATGTAGAGACTGCAGAATCTGTGGTCCTAGAACACCTCTACGTTCTTCTCCAAGAGTGAGTTGATGTCAGTTAAAATCCACAAGAATAGTGAATAATTACAAAGCTGAGGATAATGAATAATTGCGCAGCTGCTAATTTAGTTTACCTTCACCCACTTGAGTTGGACACTTCCTTTACTCTTCTACTATTTTCTTCTCTCTAAGTGCTTATGATGAACTGGCAAATCATTTGTATTAGGAATGTCTATGCAACAAATAGGTAAGCAAAAAGACTTCAGTGTACTTGTAATCAGAGATAATCTGAACTGATGATTGACAGAACCAGGAACAAAACTCAAGCAATATGAACAATTCAGAATGGACCTTCAGAGGAGTTAAAGAAAGAAAAAGACATAAGACATGGAGACATTGCTCAGAGATGTTACTTCCAGGTCTGCACTGAATATTTATCTTTTGTTTTACAGAGGCTAAGGAGAGGTGCTAAAGGAACAAAGATCCCCATTTACTTGCTTGTCAGTGATGTATAAAAAAAGAATCAGCTAACTTTGGAAAAACTGTTGTATCTCTACTTTAGTTTGGCGTAAGAGCAGTCTCATGCCAGAATTCCTAATTCTTTCCATCTTCAGTTTCACTGTATACTCTTATAATTGGGTTAACATTGTGTTATGAAGTTATTTTTGCTTAGTTGGTCTTGCTGGGACTTTTCCATTCTGTACAAATAAGTTTTGTTTTATTTAGCTTCCCATCTCCAAGTCAATAAAATAATCATATTTTTTATTTTTATAACATGACTGTATTTTATATAATTATGACCTTTAAGTTCTTCCTCACACCCCTTTAAACAACAGCCATACCTCAAAGGGGTTGGGGTGAAGCCATCCACTTGTAAGCTATGCTGCTTTCTGCATTCAGCTGCCATTCAGAAACTGACATTTTGACAAATCTGAACTCTTACAGCCTCATGAATCAGACAGAGAAGTGATTGAGGTGGATAGACTCATTTAGACAGACTTCTGCATTTGGCAGGGTTGGAACATCAGACCTAAGAGTTTGCTTTTCAGAATAAGTAGGTTTGCTGGTTTGCAGCCAAGAACTGTGACCTTCTGTAGTACATGCATCTATGAACGATTTCTGATGAAATCTAGGTATTAACCCTGAAATACTGTGTTTGGTATTTGAATTATTTCTCATGTATTAGAAACAAGATCTCGGTTAAAGGGATTTATGTTCTATTAGGTAGTCTACACTTGCTGTTACTAGCTAGAGCTAGGAATCTAATTCTTGCCTAAGTACTGAAAAGATGACCCCTTTACAGGACTGTAGAGTGCCTTGTCTCCCGCCAAGGGAGGGAATAGGGAACTGTTAATGTTCAGTATTTGGACTGGCGCTTGTCTTCTTGATTCCCAGAAGATCTTTAGACAGGTAACAGCTCACAAATATATCTTGAGCTAACTCGGCTGTTTGTATTGCTCTGATTGCAGAACAAAACAGAAACAAAATATCTTCTTTTTAGTTATTTTTAATGTTATTGATCAAAGTATGGTATTTGAGTGTTCTCTCAATACAATAAAGAGTTGTTTCAGTGATACTGAAGCAAATTTGGCCATTAAAGTCGTTTGCTACTGTTAAGAATTTGCCAGGTATTGTTAGTGATGAGACCTTAGAGCCAAGTTACAAATGCAGTTTTATTCTTCTTACCTGGTAACAAAGTAATGTTTAAATAAAACCACGTATTCCTCCGTATTTCTGCTTGACCTTATTTTAACTGTTGAGTTGAATATCTTTTACAGGCTTGTATATGCAGGGATATCAATAATGATTAACATGAGAAGAGAAATGAGCCTCTGAGGTTGAACTAAACTAACACCAATAGTAAATCTACAGTATTCTACTCATATTCTCTGTGGAACATGATCAGAGTGACATACATTTCGTGTTGTCCATAGTAGTTCTTCTTAATAAATGTGAACAGTCAAATCAATACCGTGCAGTCTGCTGTGCATAATTTGGCATGGATATTAGCTAAGATAAATTTCAGAAATTCTAATTTCAGAGTATTTCTAATGAGAAAGAAGGGGAGCAGGCTGGAATCTATGCACAACAATCTGTGCAGGTTTCATTTGTCTTTAAAGTTCCCGTGATTTCTTTGAAACTGTCTGCCAAAACCTAGCCACTAGGGTGCAGATATGCAGCACAAACCACAATGGGGAATACATGCAAACGTCTCACCACTGCAAAAGGCATTTTTTTCTTTACATGATATGAACATTTTGACAGTATTTCAAACTCTGAAAGTTTTCATTCATTCTCAGGAATAATAAACTTCAAGGTTCCCATCTGTAAGTTAATATTTGAATAGGCTTCTATTGTAAAATGTTTTTGCTAACGTAGTTTATATATGCATATTATTAATGTAATAATATTGAAGAGCTTTTAAAGCATCTGGACTTACAGCAAAGGCATAAAAGGTCAGGTGCATTGCATGCAGCCTTGTAGTTTAAACTGTAGCATTATTTTTCTGGAAGCAGGACTGATGCTTTTAACAGCAAAAGGAAGAGGATGCTTTTGCATCTTCATTGGTAAAAACAGGGCTGAGAGTTTGTAACACAGTCAGAAATAAGATCAGACAAGTAGTGAATCTCCGACCTACAGGCACATGATCACTGTTTCATGGTTTCAGCTTTTACTTTTGTTTTACTCATTAAAACTGAAATGAAAGGACTGCAATGCTTACTTTATTGGATCATCTTAAAGGCGGGGATGTGTTTATTTCTTGGTATTGTGGAAAATAAAATTAGAGAGCCATTTTGTGCTTAGACAAACTCACATACAGAAAGCAAACAATTTTGTCGTTTGTAATTTTATTAGATATAGTAAAAACTGTCATTAATGCTTGGCACTACTTTTTTGTCTCACAAGAAGGAAAAAAGAACAATGTTTCTAGTATAAAAGATACATTTGACATGCGCTATGGATGTGAAATAATATGTCTGGCCTTGAGATAAGAACAGATATGTTCCTTGAATACTAATCCTGTCCATCAGACTAATGTTCTTTTGAGAAGTACATTATCCAAACTGTTTCACCTTTGTTTTAATTGTGTACCTCACCAGTTGCTATTTTAATACATTGTCATTCCTTCTCTTTCAAAGTGTTTGCATTTCTGCAGACCGCATTCACTGCAGTGCTTTTTTCAGCACAGTTTGAAGAACAGTGAACCTAGAGAAGAGCATGCCTGCTGTTCTATAGACAGCCTTCTTTGGTTGAACCTCTGGCTGCCATGCAGTCTGCATTTTCTCTTCCCAGGCTTTCTTTGAAGCTTTCTACTTGTCTTGTTGTCCCTTTAATTGCACACATTGTTTGAAGCAGGAAAAATAAGAATTTTATAACTTTCCAAAGACCAGTCATACCGCAAGATAAAAAAACATCCCTTTACATACATTTTACTTCTAATGTTGCTGACTGGGGGACATAGCTTTCTTAGTTTTTCTTCAGCACAATTACTGTTTTGTTGTTGTTGTTGCTGTTGTTCCTTGACTGGTCTGCTTTAAAAGAATGCTTTGTCATTTCCCTTTCTTGCCTTTTTGAATGTTTGTCCAAAGTTTCTCTCAAACATAGATCCAGAGGTAATGGCTGTCCTATTTTCTCCTCTTTCTCCACTTTCAGGAATGCTGTATGCTCCAAACCCTACTGTAAAATTGAAGGACCCCCTATTTACATAATGTGGGCCTTGGTATTTGTTTTTTGTTCTGTGGTGTTCATATTTGAGTAATATCCAGTAAGATGAATAATATGTCTTAACAGTGTATAACTCAACATATTTTGCTGAGATCATAGTTATGTTGCATCTGTGCCTTAGCAGCTTATTTGATTATGCATATTTGGACCGGTAGAAATAAGTACCCAGCTGAAAATTTCTTCTAAAGTATCCAGGTGTACAGCATAAGCATTGTATCTGCTGGTGCCAAGAGAAAAATGTTTTGGTATCCAGATGAGAGAAATGCTGCCAATGTCTATGCAGTTGTTCAGTGATGGAATTAATGGAGTGATTCAGGGTTTAGGATGGTGTTCTGCACTTTCTGCTGTTAGTGCAAAGACAACTGCAACACAAGTGTTTTAATGTCTTAGACATATTATTTTTCCTGTTGCATTGTTGAAACATTTTTCTGCTTCTATTTATGCTAGATAAGGACAAGTAACTGATATATATATATATATTTTTGCAAAGATTTGAATTTCCACTCACTGGAAGCTTTGTTCGTCACTGAACATAAAAGTGTATCCTAACTCAACGGCCTTCTTTTCACCAATACAGCTTTCAAAATTTCCTGTGAAGTTTTCCTTATGAGGGATTGAAAGTTATCGTGTGCGCATGATAGCCTTACTGATTGCAAGAATTTACTTGTCAATTTCTATCAGTTTCTACTTCTTTTTCTTGAAAGATACGCTACTGTGCAGTAATAATAGAATCATAGTATCATAGAATGGTTCAGGTTGGAAGGGACCTTAGAGATCATCTTGTTCCAACCCCCCTGCCATGGGCAAGGACACCTCCCACTAGACCAGGTTGCCCAAAGCCCCATCCAGCCTGGCTTTGAATACTTCCAGGGAGGGAGCATCAACGACTTCTCTGGGCAACCTGTTCCAGTGTCTCACCACCCTCACAGTGAAGAATTTCTTCCTTATATCCAGTCTAAATCTACCCTCTTCCAGTTTATAACCATTACCCCTTGTTCTGTCATTATCTATCCTTGTAAAAAGTCCCTCCCCAGCTTTCCTGTAGGCCCCCTTCAGGTACTGGAAGGCTGCTATCAGGTCCCCCCGCAGCCTTCTCTTCTCCAGGCTGAAGAGTCCCAACTCTCTCAGCCTGT